>MU225968.1:596766-610501 GCA_018584345.1 Thuja plicata | reverse complement strand
CTACAATTCTGACTAGCCTCTTCTCAATCCCAAACACAGAAACATAAATAAAATACATGAGGGATGCTTCTTGATGGTCACACTCCATAGGATGGATTATAAGAGTCAAAAAGCATCCATGAGACTTGAATGAATTCAAAATCCTACTCTACAACAGTTTGTTCACAACAAAAAGAACACACAGAACACACAGGAACTATTCTTTATTGTAAGTCTGAAAATTACAAAGCAAACTAAAAATATTCTTTGCTAGTCTACTCAGTCTCTAACTTCTCCAACCTCTCCCACTTCTGGTACGAGTTTCCTCCCTTGCTTATATATTCAGCCTCTTCTTTATTTATAACCGTTTCTAGGTTACCTGCCGCCTGAGGATTCTAACTGCCTCGGCTCTTCATCTTCCTCCTGTAACTGTCATCATTCTCAACATGGTTGCTGACGTGGACTTCATTTTCCTCCATGTCACTGACTTTTCCAATTCCCTCTGTGATGTTGACAAGTCAACATATTTTCTTCCTATGACTGTTAGTTGCAATGTCGTGAGTCCTAATAGCCATGCATGTCGATTTGGTAATACGTTGTTGTCGCGTTATCGCAAGACTGAGTAACTTAACCGCCTATTATCCTGTGATCATGTGAAACATGGTCATCTCCTTGTCGTAGCACCAATTCACTTAACCGCCGATTCCCTTGCGACTTGGCGATACACTTTCATCGCATTATCGCCACAAATATTAACTTAACCGCCATTCTCTGCCGACTGTGTGATAAGCCTTGTCGCATCATCGCAAACTATTTCAAGTTAACCGCTGAGCATCTGCCAACTTCACGATTACCTTTGTCACTTCATCACAAGCTATTTCAAGTTAACTGCTGAGCATTTGCCAACTTCCCGATTACCTTTGTCGCTTCATCGCAAGCTGTTTCAAGTTCACCGTTGAGCATCTACCGACTTCGCGGTAACCTTTGTCGCTTCATCGCAAGCTGTTTCAAGTTCACCATTGAGCATCTTCCGACTTTGCGATAACGTTTGTCGCTCCATCACAGGCTGTTTCAAGTTAACCGTCGATCATCCTGCGACTTTGCAATAAGCCAAATGTCACTGTTATCGCCTTGTCGCGGCCGTTTTCTATTAACTGCCAATTTCCTTCCGACTGTGTGATGCACTATCGTCGCATTGTCATGAAATTATTCCCTTAACCACTGATCGTCATGTGACTATGCGATAAGGATAAAGTAATCTTCCTGCTCTTGCGCTAGGGGTTTAGGACGCTGAAGCTATTAGTGGTTAGGAAAATAAAGGAAAACTGCTAGCCATGATTTGCTCCATGATCACTCTGTTAAACTGCTAGGGCTTGGAGCGAGAAACCCTAGGGTTCTCTGCACCACTAGGCATAGGGAATCTATACCTAATTGTGGTTCTATTTATGGAATCAATGCACAATCTCCATGTGCCTTCCTTCTTAGGGGCTAAAAAAGAAGGTACTGCACAAGGACCGAGTCTCTTAGTAATCAAACCCTTATCTAAGAGTTCTTGAATCTGTCTTGCCATCTCCTTATTTTGTTAAGGAGTTAACTTGTATGCTGCCTTATTTTGTAAGGTTTCTCCTAGGATCAAGTCTATGTTGTGACTTATGTCTCTGATTAGGGGCAACTCATTTGGTAAGTCTTTGGTCACAATATCCTTATATTGGTCAAGTAGGTCTGCAACTTCTTTAGGGCCTACTCTTCTTAGGGGTTTTACTTATTTCTCAGCCTTCTTAGGTCTATCATCCTTAGGAAAAATGACTAAAGCATAGCAAGGGGTCTTTTCTTCTTTCAAAGTTTTCAAAAACTATTTTTCTCTTACAAACAAAAATTTAGAATCTTTTTGTTCCTCTGCAAAATCAGATAGTGGTAAGAGTGTTAGCTTTTCAAATTTGTGATTTATTGTGTAGGTGTTCAGCCTCCCATCATGATGATCCTCCACATCATACTACCATGGTCTCCCAAGTAGTAAATGATAGGTATCCATTGGGACAATGTCACAGAGAACTTTATCCTTGTAGTTTACAATTGGAGTTCCACCCAAGCTTTCTCCTCTATGATAGTTTGTTTCTTCTTAGTTTGCCATGATACAATGTAAGGGTCTGGATGTGGCACCCTTCTCAAATTTAGTTTCTTTACTACTTCTTCTGACACCAATTTGTCCATAGACCCACTATCAATCACCATCTTGCAAACTTTGTCTCCCACTTTGCATGTGGTTCTGAATAAGTTCTTCCTCTGAGGTGGCTCTTCTATGCTTGGAGCCTTCAATAGTGTCCTTCTCATCATAATGACTTCTCCTTCCTCAGGTGGTGCATAAGATCTATGTGTATTGTCTCCATAGTTCTCTTCTTCTCTAAGCATGTTTTCCCTTCTCTCTGCCTAGTTGCTTGCCTTCTCTAGACACTTGGATGCTAAGTGCCCTACTTGGTTACATCTATAACACCTTGGAGGTCCTCAACTTCTTCCTCTAAATCTTCCCCTTGAATCTCCTCTCCTTCCTCTAAAGGAGCCTCTAGAACTAACTTCCACAAAGGAGCTCTCATGACTAGTTTCTCCAAAATTTCTAGGATCTTTTCCTCTCCCACTGTTTGTCCCTCTTCCTCTACTATTAAAGTCTCTCTGGCCTTTGCCTCTTCCACTTTTCTCTTTTCTCCTCTTAAAATTTTCTTCAACTTTTAGTGCTAATTGATAGCACTTTTGGATAGTAGTAGGGGAACATAAAATTAGTTCATCTTGGATGTTGATCCTCAATACTTGTAGATATCTAGCAAGCTTGACACTCTCTGGTTCAACCAACTTAGATTTCATGGTAATCTTTTGGAATTCTTCAGTATAACTTGAGATGTGCATCTCTTTCTACCTTAGGATTTGTCTCTTCTTAAGAAGTTGAAATTGATAGTCCTCAGGTACATAGGCTTCCTTCACCAAGATCACCATCTTCTTCCAAGTGCTTACTAGATTCTTTTCCAATTTCACCCTCTCTTCTTGAGTGAAATTCCACCAAGTAAGGGTAGATCCCTTAAACTTGGACTTTTCTATCTTAACCTTCTGATGCTCTGGTATCTCCTCACAATCAAAGAAACTAGTGAGTGCATCAATCCAATCCATGACTTCTTCTAGATCCATCTTCCCATTGCAGATAGGTAGGTCAAGTTTTGTATCCATGGTTCTTCTCTCCATAGACTTCAAAGTCTTCAAGAGCAGCCTCTGTTCTGTAGGAATTTCTTCTTCTTCATCCTCCTGTCAAGGGGTCTCTTCATCACTCCCCTTCTCTTCAATTCCAGAGTTCCCACTACTCCCTTTCTTGACTTGTTCCTTGAGCCTTTCCATTTCCTGCCTCATCAACTTCCTCTCTGCATCATGCTCTTTCACCACCCTTAGTAATTTAACATTGGTCATCCTATTAGGAATTTCACTGTCATCTCCTCCTTTGGACATGATTGCAACTTGTCTTCTTCCAAAGATCTAAAAGTTTCTCTGATACCACTTGGAGCAAAGCCCCAAACTATGTCAAAAATGACTCTCTAGGGATCCACAATACCCCTACTCCCACACAATCTAGGGCTCTACTAAAGATTTCCCAAAACCCACATTCACAAGACTAGGTCTTCCACTAGCCTTCAACACCCAAAAGGGAAAAATAGGACACAACTAGAACCAAGTAATCCAGGGATGGAAAAAGGGTTCTATCAATATTAGATCACCATATTAGATGAAAATAAATACAAATCCACCATTGAGATATCTTTGAGATTTAGTTTAGACACCTAAACCACCATAGGGCTACAAGGAGAAAATATAGATTTCTAAGGGAAACTTACTTGGAAATCAACCAAATAAAGTCTTAACCACCCCCAAATTCTTTAATCCATCCACCAACAACACCCTCCAAGCTAGGGTTCCTAATCAATCCCCTAACTCCTATTGTCCTCAATTTCATCCTAGGCCTGATAGGGCTAATAGGTCACTTTTCCAAAGAAACTACTTGAATATCGATTCAATTTGTCATCCCACCAATTAGAATCCTTGAGGGATCTTATAAAACTCCTAAATCCAAGGATTTAGACTTCCATTCCGCCCCTAGCCTGAGTTATGCCTCGAAAGCTCAATTCTAGACAGTCACATATGAATGCTTGTCCAGAAGATTCAATAATTTCTCCCTCCATAGAATTCCTCCTGGTATAAGACCTCCAAATTATTAAAGTACATCCTCCCCCCTTTCTCTCCCCAAAGGCTTAGGATTTTCCCATGGTGGAGTCTCTAGGAAAGAGGAAATTAGTGTCGAAACCCTAGTTAGGGCCTCCTACAGACCAGTGAGCAATCAAAATTTGATAAATTTCAACCCTCTGCAATTCAAGAATTAAAACCAATTGTAACATTCAACCAAGATACTGGTTCAACTTTTACAATCCTTCAATGGTTCATTGTGATCCGTATAGAACCGTACAACTCTAAAAAATAGTTAGAAACACAGAAAACTATTTGGATTTTATTGATTTCAATGCAAAAAATTTACAAATTGTCCACACCCACTATGTAGAGAGGTTTTTACACCATTACATATCATTCCCAAGTGGTTTCAACTAAGAAAGGTGGTTGTGAACATTGGGATTCAAATGTTGCAACTTTTGCAAAAGTTGCTCTATGCAATATTAACAACTTTTTGACAAGTTTTTGCAAAAGTTGTCAATCCTAACTAAACTTGTAAAGTTAGGTGTTTTTACACCATACGGGATCTTAGAAGGCCTAAAATGACATTACTACCCTTCCTTAGGTCCCCTAGACTATTCTAGCCTACTCTTCCCAGGAGTGTCTAAATTGACTAAGGTGGACAACTAAATTTATAACATCACTTAGTGTCCCCTTGTCTTACATTTTAGGACTTATTGAAAACCTTGGATCCAAGATCCAATCACAACCCTAAACCTTATTTTTTGGATCCACTTATGTGCTTGCAATGGATGAACTTGAGGGTTCTCTTGCACCAATAGTCCTATGCAAGGCCTACTAGAGTTCAACATCCATGAGGATGTCTTTCAAAACTTTATCAACAACATGACAACAAGCCTACAACACCTAGGGAGAGAGGTGAACCCTAACATCCTCTTGTTGTTAGGGTACTTTCAGTTGCACCAAGTGATTCATTCTAAATTCACATGACCCAGTTGCCAAGATGCACTATCATGAGTGTTAACTCAAATCTTCCTACCAATCAAAGTCCTAGAGGGACCTGAGATATGAAGGGAATTCCTTGAGGTGGAAAGTGAAGGTGAATCCATGTGTAAGGAGGATGTCCCTATTAATCTGGACATTTTTTGAACCATAGTCAAGGCAGCGGGTCTGAATTGGATTAAAAAAACCCTAGCTTGGACATATCCAATGATTGGAGAACTTCAGATGATGGCACATATCCTACCTATAGAGAGCTATAGGAAGGTAAAGAAGTTGAAAGGTCTGAGTTCCAAAACCTCAAAAATATCCAGGAGGTAAAGAAAAAATATTTAACTTCCTCAGATAGTGATGGGGGAAATAAGCGAGAGATCAAGATAATGGGTTTCTCGAGGAATGTCCCAACCAAGTCAAGCCTCGCAAAACAAAACCATATATGGAAATTACACTTCAATGGGTCCTAATGTAAACAAGGAGCAGGTGCAAGGATCAAACTGATAAATCCAAGAGGTAGGTTTTTAATTTTTTCTATTCGTTACAATTTTTATGCACTAACAATGTTGCAAAATATGAAGCGTTGGTTTGCAGGATCCTCTTGGCCCATGCGAAGGGAATAAAATCCCTAACAGTAGAAGGAGACTCACAACTCATTGTCAAACAAATGCACAGTCAATATTATTGCAATGATAAAAGACTCAGCCTACCAAAATAGGACATTAGACTTGATCAATGACTTTGAAGCATTCAATATCAAATGCATCCCGCGAAGAAAAAAAGTTGTCACCGATGCCCTAGCTGTATCTGTTATTTCATTACACTCAATGGAGAAATCTAAACTAAAGAAGTTCTCAATTGAACTCGTTGCAGATCTAGCCATCCTAGATAACATTACCAACTTCCAAGTCTTTCAAGATGACCAACACATCCTTGAGTTCATCATGTGCACAGGTGTGTTTGAAAAGAAGATTATAGATGAAGGGAAGGAAGAGGTAGAAGAAGAAGTTATCCCAGAGGGCCCATATGATAAAGGCGTCATAAACCTAAGGACAAATTCCATACCAAAATGAATGGTGGAACTAAAAATGATTTTTGACAGCAATGGGACTGCTACAAGGAGTCCAGACATGTAATGTCCCCGCCAATGAACCCATAAGGATCAGGTCTAAAGTACAAAGATAACAACTAGATTTTTTTAAAAAATGTTACTAATACTATTTTAGAAATTATAAAAATGAACATGTCCTTAAAGGTTCCCCTTAAATGATTTCCATGAATATTAAAAAAATACTGATTCTATAAATTACCTTAAAGAATTCATTTCCTTTCCTAATTTGTGTTGTATTTAGATTTTTTTGAAATGAGACAGAAATAAATACATTATACTTGTAAACAAATTTACCCTTTTCTTTAATTTCATTTCCAATTAACCTTGCCTACACATAATTCATTTGTATTACTGAAACATAAATAATTCTTACTCTCAGTTTTCATTTCAAGAGAGATAGGATACAAAATACACAATCACATCCGTTTATTACAACTTTTTTATTTCCAAATAAACATTCCCTTTGATGTCCCTAAAGCTAACCTTCCCAAATTACATTGCTTTTTCCTTTAATATTCAATATAAATACATCAAATTTCCCAAGGGCTTACAATAGATCTCTACATATTTATTCTCAATGGATAGGAATACAAGAAAATTTTAAAGGAAATCTTCATCACTGAATAAATCTGAATCCAAGCCAAGACACGAACCATGAATAGTACCTTGGAGAGATTTTGCACCCAACCATGTGAAAATTGTAAAGTTCCACCCCCCGTAATAGGAGATAGAACCAAAATACTCTCAAGGCCTAAGGAAATCTATGGAAAAAGAACCATGTAATCAAATACCAAAAGAGAAAATTCATAAACAACAAAGAACCACTAGACTGTGCACCAAAGGTTTAGGTTATGGATACACCTTGGAAACCATGTAACACCGGTCCCCTCTCAAAGTTTAAGGATACACCCTAGAAGTTACCCATGGTACCAGTACTCTAATAGGTCTATGCAGATTTAGCCATTAAATATATATCTTTAATTATCTTTTGGAACCCACCTCCCAAGTTAATTTTATATTATCACTTGTTTACAAAACTCACCTATAGGATTCCCTGGCAACCACTTTGGGTTCCAGCACCTATGGTGAGCCACTCACCTAGGGTATCTATTTCCCTACCCCAAAAACATACAAAAAAAAAGAAAACATTTCAAATGCTCTCATTCACATGTTAAAGAAACTCTCCTGGTTACTCAGACCCTCAAGGTGAGTCTTAATCCTTAACCATGAGAAATATAAGGAAGATAACAAGGATGTCATATACAAGACATACTAAGAACAACTTATTGTTCTACCATATATAATATATTGAACATTCAAATGGGAATAAGGAAGTAGATAGACAAAAAGATCAAATTGGAAGATGCAAACCAAAATAATAGAACAAAAACAATTGACAAAACATTTCCAAAATCTGCATAACATAGCATAAAAATAACCATCTGTAGAACTTCCTAAAACATCTGAAAAAAACATACCTAAACTCCCCAATCTTCCCTGAAACCTAAATACACAAAATAAAGCATCCTATACATCTGCAAAGAAACCATTACCTTCCCAGAGAGATTAAAAGGAATTTATATCATTATCTAACATCATTATTCTTGAATAATTCAATACACTATTCACCATCTTTCAAAAAATTGCCACCACATAAACTTTCAGGAAATGAATTTTAAACATTATTAAGCGCGGGCGCGCGCGTGCACACACACACATTGTTAGAATAGTCTCAAAGGATAACTGAGAGGGGTGGGGGGTGAATCAGTTATCAGCCAATTTCTTCTTTTCTCTTATTAACTTCATAATACAATAAAGTAAATGCACATTCAGATAACACAATAGACAACACCACAATTTGGTTACGGGGAAACCAAATGGTAAAAACCCCAGTGGGAATTAGTACCCACAATGAACTATACTTGTTTATAGTAATCCCTGTTAGAAGATATTTCAACCATGTTAGGATTTGTACTTTACAATTCAATAAGTATAGTGACCTGGTTAAGGGTCGGACCCTGTTAGGAGTCTTTTACAAATAACCCTATTAGGGGTGGTGGACTCACTGTCCAAAAAGCTCACTGCTTCAATGGTGAAGGCTACAATCTTCTATAGAATAGATATGCACTATATCTAATGATGAACTATAGAGTAGACCTGCTATCTTGATCAATTTCAATGTATTGTAATATTCTACTGCTTCTTCACATAGACCCTTGATGAATGAACCACAACTGATATTCTTCTCTGTACATTTTCTATCTCTTTTGTATCATTCACACTTAGCATATCACAAATGACTTACTATAAGTATCTTCCTCAAAGTATGAGATCATGGGACCTATAAGACAACTCTTCATAACATCCTTGTCAGCTTTACTAGTCACACAAGCATAATTATAACCACACAAATATAAACTAAATAGACGCGACGCTTCACTAAGTCGGCCTCACCAAATTAACTCTAAATTTGCAATATTCTTGAAACACGTTTGGCACCTTTAGATAACTACCATCAAATCATAACTAATCATGAATATACACATGCATATCCCAAAGATAGGTGCAACTCAAGAACCAATGCAATACATCGGCTCTGTACAAACAAACTCCAGAAACTGTAACTGCCACATAACAAAATTACACAACACAACTACAACTTCATATCTAAGTCTGCATGTATGCTCACAACATAATAAACATGTCTACAACATGAACATAACCATGCAAGGCTTGATACCATCATTCTGATAAGTACATACAGAACACTGCTATATATATTATATGTTGTCATCAATGAAAAACATACAATCAACTAGATGCTAGAAGTAAATCTCCTACAATCTCCTCCTTTGACATTGATGGAAACATATTATATTAAAAACATCTTCAACACCTAGTGTCTTCTTTCTTTTTAAAATCTTCTCAATATCATCATCAAGGATTTCTCTACACTGCTGCAGCTCCTCTGTCTGTGTTTATACTCCCCCAGAGTATATGCTCCCCCTTACTATATACTCCCCCTTTGACATCAATGGAAAAGGGTGCCATAAATAATTAAGCACAGGTACTACTCCAGAAGTAGAGTAGTCAACCATTTATTAGTCACTTAATGAATGATGTACTTGCTACTTTTTCTAATCAGATTCAGGAGAGGGAATTACTCCCAACTTCTCCCTGAGATACACAAAAGTATCTTTTGATAGGGGCTTTGTGAAAATATCTGCCAATTGTTCTTTGGTGCTTACATAGTTCAATTTTACTTCATTGTCTACAACTTTTTCTCTAAGAAAATGGTATTTAATCTCAATGTGTTTTATCTTTGCGTGCATCATAGGGTTCTTGGACATGTTGATAGTAATGGTGTTATCACAGTGAATAACAATAGGATAGTCAACCTGTATACCAAAATCTTTAACCATCTGTTTGATCCAGACCATTGTTGAACAATTCAATGTTGCTGCAACATATTCAACTTCTGCTGTCGACTGAGAGATACAATTCAACTTCTTTCTTACCCAGGAGACCAACCTATCTCAAAGAAATATTTCTCCTCAAGAAGTACTCTTCCTATCATCAAGACAACCTGCCCAATCTGCATCTGTATACACATGACGTTGTAAATTCTCTGATATAGGATACCATAAGCCATAGTCTATAGTTCCTTTTAGATATCTAAATATTCTCTTTATTTCTATTAGGTGATTCTGTTTTGGTTCAGCTGCAAATCTTCCAACAATGCCAACTACATTAGATATGTCTGGTCTAGATTGAGTAAGATATATAAGTTTTCTAATCATAGACTTATATAATGTCTTGTCAACTGCTACAGAATCATCTTCTTTAGAAAGCTTGCTTCCAATTATCATAGGAGTGCATACTGGCTTACAGTCTTCCATCTTGAAGGTCTTCAATATTTCCCTCACATATTTGGACTAATTTATGAATATTTCTTTATCTGTTTGCTTTATATTTAATCCCAAAAATATTTTATAGGACCAATCATGCTCATTTCAAATTCATTCTGCATTTATTTTGCAAATTCTGAACTAAGCTTGTCATTACCTCCAAAGATAATGCCATCAAAAAATATGGCAATAAGTAGTAGTCCATCATGTGTCTCTCTTATGAATAGGTTACAATCTGCTGCTCCTTTATTAAATCCAATCCTGGTAAGATAACCATCTAATCTCTCATACCAAGCTCTTGGGGCCTTTTTAAGTCCATAGAATGCTTTCTTTAATCTACATACCATATCTAGCTTATCTGATAGATTGAATCCTTTAGGCTGTTCTATGTATACTTCTTCCTTCAAGTCACCATTTAGAAAAGCTGATTTAACATCCATTTGATATACTTTAAAATCCTTGAATGTTGCATAAGCCAGGAATAACTTCATGGCTTCCAGTCTTCTCATAGGGGCAAATGTGTCAGTATAATCTATCCCTTCCCTCTGCACAAAACCTTTACGCAATAGTCTTGCTTTGTTTTTGACTACTGTTCCATCTTCATTCATCTTGTTTCTAAATACCAACTTTTTTCCAATCACATTTTTGTCACTAGGTCTAGGGACCAATTCCCATGTGTCATTTTTCATTATTTGATCTAATTCTTCTTCCATTGCTTTTTTCCAATCAAAATCCTTACAAGAATCTTCAACATTTAAAGGTTCGATCTGTGAAAGTAAACATACCTCTTCATCCTTTGTTAACCTTTTTGCTTTTGATCTGGTCAACACACTGCTGCTCTGATCTCCAATGATATCCTCCTTTGAATGATACCTATATGTGAACTTTGAAAATTTTGGTGTATCATCCTCATCTGTAATCTATGATACTTCTTTGCTTGATTCAGGTTCATTACATGAAACATCAACGCAATCAAACATTTCTTCAATAACAGTGTCTTTACTACTCGGCTTGGGTTCATCCTCAATCATAGGTGCATATTCGTAATACCTTTCTTTAACCATGAACTTCTCATAAATCTTTACATGAGTACTTTCAATTATCTTCTTTAATCTGAAATTAAAACATTTGTATGCTTTTCTTTTAGTAGAGTAACCAAGGAAAATACCTTCATTGCTTGTAGCATCAAACTTACCAACACCATCATCTCTCTTGATGTAGCACTTGCTGCCAAATATTTTGAAGTATTTTACTATAGGTACATTACCAAACCAAAGTTCATAAGGTGTCTTATCCACACCTAGCCTTAGTTGAGTTCTAAGTATAGTGTAGACTGCTATATTAACTGCATCTCTCTAATAGGTGTGTACAACTTTTCCTTCAATCATCATAGTGTGCGCTATATCAAGTATGATCCAGTTCCTTCTTTCTGCTATGCCATTTTACTGTGGGGTTTTGGGTACACTTAACTATCTTTTAATTCCATGTTCTTCACAATAGTCATAAAACTAGTCAGAGGTGATTTATCCTCCTCTATCTGATCTCAGACATTTTAGTTTTAATCCATATTCATTCTCTACTTTGGCTTTGAATATTTTGAACTTCTCAAAGGCTTCAGACTTTTCCTTTAAGAACACAACCCACATCATTATTGAAAAATCATCAACAAAGAAAATGAAATACCTTTCTTCGTAATATGACCTGGTTTGAGTAGGACCACATAAATCTGTATGTACTAGGTCTAACTTGTTTTTGGCTGAGTTTTGCTTGCTTCTGAAAGAACTCCTTACATGATTTCCCATAACACATTCTCTGCATATTATGTCAGCTAGTCTTGCAATGCTTGGAAGATCTCTAACTGCCTTGACATTGCTTATCTTTACTATATTATCAAAATTGATATGACAAAGTCTCTTGTGCCATAACCAACTGTCATCCACTTTTGCAACAAAACTTACATCAGAATTGAGCTGGAAAACATTACCTTTTGTTGTGGATCCTGATGCAATCATGTTTCCTTCTTTTTTGCTAATAATGCATTTGTTTTCTTTGAATTCCAAATGATAACCTTTTTCAAGTAGTTGTCCAACACTTAGTAGATTGTGATGTAATCCATCAACATATAGAACATCATTTGTCTTGTTCTTTCCATCTAGGGTGATGTATCCTCTGCCTATGATAAGTTTAGGAGTGTTATCTCCAAATCTAAACATACCACCTTTGTACTTGTCTAGATGAAAAAATATATCTTTATCACCTGTCATGTGATGAGAGCATCAGCTATCAATGATCCAATCAGTTTTGATGTCAGCTTTGGAAATTAGGGCTAACTCCTGTGTTTCCTTTATATCTTCAATGTCCATATGCTCAATCACTTTTTCGATGTCTTTAAGGGAAACGAATCCAATTTCATCTTCTCCTGAATCTTCATCAGTTACACCTTCTTCAACATGATAGCATTCCTTCCTGTATTTAGGTTTATAGTCTGATATGAATTTCTTTACTCTTGTAGGACACTTGGATGCAAAGTGACCGATCTTGTTGCATGAAAAACATTTGAGTGGAAACTGTCCTTCATATTTCCCTTTGCCTTTCATTTCTCTTCTAGCAATCATGGAAATGATTTCTTCTAATTCTTCATCAACTTCTTCTTTCTCATTATTGCTAGAGATGTGAGATTTCTTACCATGAACTGAGGCTTTGAAGGCTGTTTCACCTTTTGGTTCAGTCTTCAATCTTGATATCTCAAATGTAGAGACTTTACTGATCAAAGTCTCTCTCTTGAATTCTTGTGAAAATTGCATGGTTTCCTCTAGAATACTTATCTTGTTTTCATAGTCTAATGCTAAAGTAGTCAGAAACTTGTCCATTATATCTTCTTCTGATATTTCTCCACCATTGTTTCTGATTCCAGAGACTGCTTCATTTATCCTTTGATTGTAGGCTCTAATGTTCTCTTCAGGTAACATCTCAAGACTATTGTATTTCTTTTTCCATGTCGTCCTGCGTGCATTATTTTCTTGAACATCTCCTTTAAACATGTCTTCTAAATACTTCCATATTGTGTATGCTTTGTCTAATTTCTTGATCTCAGAAAATTCACTTTTAGATAGTGCACTTATAAGGGCTTCTTTGGCAATTGCATTAGCTGTGAATGTATCCTTATGTTTATTAGTAGCATCATCTCTTGATAGATCTTTTAAAGAGGGAATAACAACTTCTTGTGTGGCTATCTCAAAGATATCAAAACCAACACACTATAGATGTGTTATCATTTAGTTTTTCCAATCCAGATAATTTTCTCCATCGAACTTAGGGCTCTCTTTTCTGAAGTAAGACATGTGATCCACCTTAAGCTGTTAGGCTTCTTCTTCAAGGCACTTGGATCTGATACCAATTGTTAGAATAGTCTCAAAGGATAACTGAGAGGGGGGGGGGGTTGAATCAGTTATCAGAAAATTTCATCTTTTCTCTTATTAACTTCAGAATACAATAAAGTAAATGCACATTCAGATAACACAATAGA
>MU225968.1:539266-591766 GCA_018584345.1 Thuja plicata | reverse complement strand
ATGGGTACTCCCACAATAAAATCCATAGATATCATATCCCATTTCCATTTTGGAATTAAGTGTGGTTGCCAGAGACCTACCGGATGATGATGCTTAGCCTTGAACCTCTAACATTCCAAGCACCTAGCCACAAAATCTTCTATATCTCTCCTCATACCTGACCAAAAATATATTTTCATAGGTCAGTGTGTATTTTGTTAACCCCTGGATGAGCTTAATAGGGAGCATGATGAGCTTTAGTCATGATGACCTTCTAAATTTCACCTAAAAGTGGTACATAAATTTGGCCTTGTTGTCTTAATAGCCCATCTGAATCTACAAAATAGCCCAAGAATCTTCCTTCTAAGGACCTTCCTGATTCTATTTTTTCTCTAACTTCTTGATACCAAGCATCCGAGGGGAGTGTCTGCAAAATTTGACTCCTTAAATTTGTAGTAAGAGAAAGTGATGATAGTTCATGCCTTCTTCTACTTAAATAATCTGATACCACATTCCCTTTCCCTAAATATATCTAACCTTAAATTCATATTCACATAAAAATTCCATCCACCTACATTTTCTGGCATTAAGAATTGTCTATGTAAAAATGTACTGAAGGCTTTGGTGGTCTGTGTGCAATTCAAACTGATTACCTAACAAGAAGTGTCTCCAATGATTCAAGGTATGAACTACTACTGCTAATTCCAAATCATGTGTAGGGTAGTTAAGATCATGATCTTTAAGTTTTCTTGATTCATAAGAAATAACCCTTCCATCTTGCATTAGTACTGCTCCTATTCCTTCCAAGGAGGCATCTGTGCAAACTACAAATTTTTCAAGTGATAGGGTACAACTAAAATTAGGGCACTGGTTAACCTTTCTTTTAAACTTTGAAAATCTTCTGTACATCTCTCAGTCCAAATGAACTTCTTTCATTTTCTTTGCAAGGAAGTGATGAGATGTGCTAATCTGGAGAATCCCTTGACAAAGCGCCTATAATAACTAGCTAAACCCATGAAACTATGAACTTCTAAAATGTTGGTAGCTGTTGGCCATTCCACTATGGCTTGAATCTTGGCAGGATCAACAACTATGCCTTCCCCTAAGATAACATGGCCAAGATACTTTAATTATGTTTGGAAAAACTCACACTTCTCTAGGTTGGCATACAACTGATTTTCTTGAAGTCATTATAGCACTTGCCGAAGATGTTTCTCATGCTCTTCTAATGATGTAGAGTATACCAAAATTTCATCCAAAAATATTATCACAAACTTATCCAAGTAATTCTTGAATACCCCATTCATAAGGCTCATAAATACTAAGGGTGCATTCATGAGACCGAAAGGTACTATGGTAAATTCATAATGACCATACCAAGTATGGAAAGTTATTCGATGATTGTCGGCTTCTTGAATCCTTAACTCATGATAGCCTGACTTAAGATAAATTCTAGAAAATACTTTTCCCCTTTCATTTGATCAAATAAATCATCAATTCTAGGTAGAGGATACCGATTCTTAATTGTTACCTTATTGAGCTAACGATAGTCGATACATAACCTGAGAGAGACAACCTTCTTTTTCAAAAAAAATACTGGAGCTCTCCAGAGTGACACACTTGGTCGGATAAAACCCTTTTTCAAAAAGTTCTTCTAATTGCATCTTTAATTCACTTAACTCTTGAGTTGTCATGCGATATGAAACCTTGGAGATGGGTTTTGCACCTGGCATCAATTCTATGCAAAATTCTATATCCCTGTTGGGAGGTGTATGCACCCTAAAATGGTCGCCTAGACTGTGGGCCCCATTTATCATTTTATTAATTTATCAAATTCCTGAATCAATGCTTTGGAACATTTTCAATTCAAATCAATTTCCTTGATCAAATCGTAATTAATTCAATTATTTCAATATTTCCTAAGCTTTGATCATTTTTATTTAATTAAAAGATTTAACCTTCCTGTTAATTAAATAAAATTCATCTTATTTAATTAAATTAAATTAAATTCCTCCCATTTAATTAAATAAAATTCTTCTAATTTATTTAATTAAAAAAAAATCTCTCTTTTAATTAAATAAAACCCCCACTTAAATTCCTCTTTGTTGAAAAAGGAAATAAATTAAATAAAAATAAATAAAGTTCCTTTTTTCTACACATCTTCCTAAGTGGTGGACTTTTTGCCTCTTAATCATAGCCTTTGATTTTTGCCTCTTAATCTCTACTGTCCATTTATCTTTATAAGGAAACCTCTCATTCTCATTTGAAAATGTAGAATTTTTATGTATTGTTATGCTACAAGTTTGGAGAGCAATTTTGGAAGAGAATTTGAGCACTCAAGCTTGGATATTGCAACTTCTCTCTTCTTGTCTTCTTCTTGCATCCATGGCTATTCATGTAGATTATATTCATAATAGATTAAATTCATATTTCCTTTCATAGAATGATCTTGCATTGTTATCATTTAGATTAATTTCCTTTCATGCATTGCAATCGTATAAAATAGTTTTCATTTCATTGCATATTGTATGATCATGGAGACTAGCATCCTTGCTTTTTCTCTTTGAATCTCCCATTTCATGGTGTACTTGCAAGGGCACAACTAGGTCAATCTGAGGGCCTCCATCACAAACCTTTGCACTCCATGACTAGGGAGCTATGAGTCGATATCTGAGGCCTCATTCTTGAGAAACTTTGAATAGAATGATTCATAGAATTGTGACACATTTTTAGCACACATTTTTTTCCTTCACTTCGAGTTTCTCTCCATGGTCTAGTTACAGATGAAGACTACTGCTCCATGAGACTTCAAGAGTTTGAACTTCTAGATGAGAAACGTCAAGTGTCATTTGACCATATGAGGGTCTCTCAAAAGCGCATATCCCAAACCTTCAACAAAAAGGTTCTCCCTAGAGAATTTCAAGTGGGAGATCTTGTCCTACGT
This sequence comes from Thuja plicata, assembly GCA_018584345.1. Lineage (NCBI taxonomy): Eukaryota > Viridiplantae > Streptophyta > Pinopsida > Cupressales > Cupressaceae > Thuja > Thuja plicata. The sequence continues at coordinate 588,843 of MU225968.1, read as the reverse complement.
GAAAATCCTAAGAATCAACATCATAGAGATCAAAAGGGAAAATTTGAACCTAATTGGCTTGGACCTTACATCATTACAACAAATTTTGGGTTAGGTGCTTATTTAATGTCTACAGAAGAGGGAGAACAACTCCTTGATCCTATCAATGTCTTGCACCTAAAGAATTTCTATCCATGATGCCCATTCTATCTAGGGGCATCCTTTGTACATAATTATTGATCTTGAAAAAATTCAAAAAAATGATATATTGTCAAAAAATTCTAAAAATCAGAAAATGTCCTGAAAAAATGATCATCTTAGTGGAAACCTAGCAATAGGTGCTTTGATGTATCTCCAAAAAAATTATATATTCGAAAAATACAAAAAAATCCAAAAACTTCAAAAAAATAGAAAAAGTGCCTTGGTGAAAACCTGAAAACAGGCACCTTGGTAGCAAAAAATTCAAAAAAATTATAAAAAGTCCTAAAAAAAAAGAAGGAAAAAATGAAAAAAATGAAAGTGAAAAAATGGTAATAAAATCCAAGTGGTGAAAACTTGGAAATGGGCGCTACTTGAGGCCTTTGCACCCATGTTTCTTAGCGTGTGTCCTCGACACTTATGCCTTTCTCCATCATGCCTTGTCCTTGTTTCCTTGGTTTGGAATTAGTCTTTGTCTTTGTCTAGGGGGCATAACTGTGTTAGCTTTGGTCTCTTGGATGTGTTAGTCTTTGGGACATCTCACGAATGGTGTTTTTCAACACCATCCCAACTATATTTTTTAATACAACCCCTAACATCGAGTGTTTTTCAACACTTATCAGTTTTGTCTTACCCAGTTTTATCATGTGATCTTCCCTCCTTACAAGAAATCGATCCTTATCCTCGGAACTCAGTATCAGTTAACACACTTAAATTTTTAAATACAACACTTAATGCTTGAGCTATGTCATGATATTTTTTTTGTGTTTTGACTTTTATTAATTTTTGTTTAGTTTCCTTGTCTAATAAGTCTCTCCGTGATGCATAGCTAGAGGACTTGGGGCATGGGGCATGTTTTTATTTGCTTCCTGCTTTATGCTTCACTATTTTTGCACAACCGTTCTGCTCGTCATCCTAGCCTCTATGCCTTGATGCGAGCATGGTTTTTCTATATTAAATTGGGTAAGCTAACATCACAGTCATCTTGACCTTTATGTCTTTGATGCTTATGTTAGAATCTTTCCATATTTCAATCTGATATAAGTCACATTCATATCTTCAGAGTTGCACTTGTGACTAGTGATGATTGTGTGATTTTCCGATGTCTGTTAATAATGGCCCAATGATGAAAATGAGTTCCTTAACATTCTCTAATGAATCATGAACACAAACTCCTATGTTATAGTTTCTATATTGCAAGTACACCTTTGCATTTTCATGTAGCTTGCATTGTTAGACTTCATGTTAGTTTGCATTTTTAGGCTGTATTATGAGTTTGAGAGGGTTTCCTTCATCTTTCTTGTGGACTTTTAATCAACTGTGATCATGTTCTGATCTTCATTTCCTTATCTTCTTTCATGATCTGAATTGAAATTTTCTATCTTAAACAGTTGATTTATTTTGGGGCATTCTCTCTCTTGAGGTAGATTCTCTTTCTTCTCTCCATTTCTTTCTACCTCTTCCAAACTTCTATCTTCCATTCACTTTCACCCCACTTCTTTTCTTCTAATTCAACCTTGGGGCATAATCTTTCATGCTTGATGATCTACCTTGGTTCTATGAGCGTTATATCTTTTATCTTACATCTTACATCAAGAACCTTATCTTTAGTTCGATTTAATCAAATTTATCAATTTGTTATTTTTCCTCTATCTCATTTCTATTTCAATCACGAGGGGGTAGGACCTATCAAACTTCAAATCCTTGATTCAGTTTTATCAATCCTATCATTTGTTCCGCTTGGGGAAACCTTGCTTGAGATTCTTATCTCAGACATGTCAATTACTTATTTACAACGGTGTTGACCTTGTCTTTTTTGCAATCAGCTTATCTTTGTTCTGATGTCAATTACGTATTTACAACGGTGTTGATGCCTGTGTTGTTTTGTGATCCCAAATTGATCTCACACTTCAATTGCATTCTTTGAATACATGTGTTCCCAGAATGATCACACATTAGTCAAAGAGGGGAAAATGTATGCACCCTAAAATGGTCGCCTAGACTGTGGGCCCCATTTATCATTTTATTAATTTATCAAATTTCTGAATCAATGCTTTGGAACATTTTCAATTGAAATCAATTTCCTTGATCAAATCGTAATTAATTCAATTATTTCAATATTTCCTAAGCTTTGATCATTTTAATTTAATTAAAAGATTTAACCTCCCTTTTAATTAAATAAAATTCATCTTATTTAATTAAATTAAATTCCTCACATTTAATTAAATAAAATTCTTCTAATTTATTTAATTAAAAGAAAATCTCTCTTTTAATTAAATAAAACCCCCACTTAAATTCCTCTTTGTTGAAAAAGGAAATAAATTAAATAAAAATAAATAAAGTTCCTTTTTCTACACATCTTCCTAAGTGGTGGGCTTTTTGCCTCTTAATCATAGCCTTTGATTTTTTCCTCTTAATCTCTACCGTCCATTTATCTTTATAAGGAAACCTCTCATTCTCATTTGAAAATATAGAATTTTTATGTATTGTTATGCTGCAGGTTTGTAGAGCAATTTTGGAAGAGAATTTGAGCACTCAAGCTTGGATATTGCAACTTCTCTCTTCTTGTCTTCTTCTTGCATCCATGACTATTCATGTAGATCATATTCATATTAGATTAAATTCATATTTCCTTTCATAGAATAATCTTGCATTGTTACCATTTAGATTAATTTCCTTTCATGCATTGCAATCATATAAAATAGTTTTCATTTCATTGCATATTGTATAATCATGGAGAATAGAATCCTTGCTTTTTCTCTTTGAATCTCACATTTCATGGTGTACTTGCAGGGGCACAACTAGGTCAATCTGAGGGCCTCCATCACAAACCTTTGCACTCCATGACTAGGGAGCTATGAGTCATATTTTAAGGCCTCATTCTTGAGCAACCTTGAATGGAATGATTCATAGAAGTGTGACACATTTTTAGCACACAGGAGGCATCCCCAGAATTTTGGTTGGATAGACATCAATAGACTCTTGAAGTAGAGGGTGATCAAGTGTTATTTCCTTACTTTCGCCTTCCACAAGATCATTTATCAAGACTGCAAGAAGTTGACATCCCTTCCTCATGCATCTCTTTAGTTTCATCATCGATATCATCTGAAGCGATATAGGGTGTTGGATCCCAACTATGGATTTAGGCTTCCCCAAATCATATAAGCGGTGAATGGTCTTCTTTATACAATCTAATTTTGCCTCATGCTCATCTAGAAAATCCATTCCTAATACAACTTCATACAATCCAAGGGGAATCACATGAAGATCCAACTTTGTTGAGAAGGCTCCTAAACCCAAGACACAATTTTGGACACACAAGTTGGTGGTCATCTTAGCCCAATAGGATAGTTCTACCTACCACTTAACACTCTTCCTTTGAGACGCTAGCCCACATTTCTCTACTAATGATGGAGATATAAGGAATAAGTTGCTCCGAAATCAAATAATATAGAGATAGATTTACCCTTTAACAAACCTGTAGTCTCAATGACCGTGCTCTGGTGGTTAGCTTGCCTATGCTCAACTGCAGCAAAAACCCTATGAGAATGACCGACATCTCCTACTATTAGTTCTAAAGCTACATGTTTCTGATTATTGGTGAAGTTGGTGTGCTGAGGACAATGAGCTGTAATGTGTCCGTGTTGCCCACAGGAGAAACACCCAATGTTCTTTACAAAATACTTTGCAGGAGGTGCGCTTGAGTGTTGGTAGCCCCCCTATTGAAATTTTGAGAGTTCTAGGATGGTTTCAGAGTGAGACTTTGCTGGGTTCGATTGTTATTATAGTTTTTTTGTTGCTGAAAGCTTCCATTTCCTTTGTTGTTATTGTGAAATCTCTTTTTGTGGGAGTTGTGTCCCCCTTTAAAGGATGATTGCGATTTTTTGGAGCTAGGAGTCCCTTGATCATAATTCCCTTTAGAACCCACCCCACCGTTAAGTGCTTGACTGCCAGAATAACCACCCCATCCTGACTTTACTTTACTCTCTACTACAGAAGCCTTGGTAATAGCCTCCCAAAGGTTTTTAGGTTTAAGGACGGCCACATCCCCCGATAAGCAATCATTTAACCCTCTTATGAAATGTTGAACAAGAATAGGACCATTATCTTTATAACTTGAGAGAGGCTTAAGTTCATATAATTTTCTCTCATATTCTTCCACAGTCATGTTTTCTTTCTTAAGATGGTGGAACTCTTCGACCCTACCCTACCTCCATTGGTCAGACATGTAGTGATCTTTGAAACTATCTAAGAATAATTTTCAGGAAACGGTGTTAATGTTGACCTGAAGTTATTCCTCTTCATTGTGCCACCAAGTGGATGCGAATTTCCTCAAGTTCATGATGGCGCATCTAGTTTTGAAATTACTACTGAAGGGGTGCATGGAGAAACATCTTTCAAGATTAAACAACTAGGTTTTGGCTGAGGATCCTCCTTCGTTACCATAAAAGTAGGGTATATTGATTTTGAGTAAGTCTCTCATGTGAGCGGTATCCCTAGATTTCATCTCTGGTATAGTTGTCCTTCTTCTAGGGATTCTATCCCTTTCCCTATCATGATGGTGAGAGTGGTTTGTTTCCTCTTGGTTTCCTTTGTTTTCTATGGCATCTATCCTTTGCAAAATTTGTTGCATGAGTTGTTTCATTTGGGACCCTACAGAGTCACGACTTTGACTCTCATTCCTATGGTGACCCTAATCTTGTTCTCCCTCAAATTCCCCATGGGAACTCTCTCACTGAGTTTTAGAGGAAGAATGTTGGACTCTTTCCTTATCTCTTCCACGGGTGATGAGAGGCATCCTGGATTACAAAACCTAGTGTGAGATGTTACCTACGGTATTGTTAATTGTAAACAAAATGATTTCTAGATAACCAAATATGCAAGCCAAAAGTGATCTATTTCAGTAAATCATAAAGTTTATACAATGTATGATGAATATGGAGGTTCACCAAAATCCCTTCAAAATGAACTGAAAAACCCACATAATGTTTATTACTAAATACAATTAACAAATTTAAAAAATTAAAAACCACATAATAAAAACAAACTACTTTGAAATTTATGCCTACTTGTAGAAGGCATAACTTTCTACTCATAGCTCAAAACAATACACCGTTTACACCGGTGGAAAGGTAATCAAATTATCTAGAGGTAAATTTGAGGAGAAATTCATCTCCTCAAATCAAGATCAGTCCAGAAATGCTCTGAAGACCTCCAAAAATGCAAATTAGTAAAATCTAATTTTATTTTTTTTTGATATACACCTAAACTTTTTGCCAGCCTCCTTTGATTCATCATCAATCTTGTTCTGATCAAAGATTGATACAACATAAGTCAAGGGTAGCTAACTAACGTATATTTAAGAAGGAAATACTAAGTTAAACACAAATAAACCCTAGAGCTCCAAATGTAGCAACTTAGGGCTCTGATACCAAATGTAATTTCCCCGACAGTGAACCCATAAGGATCAAGTCTAAAGTACAAAGATAACAACTAGATTTTTTTAAAAATGTTACTAAGAATATTTTAGAAATTATAAAAATGAACATGTCCATAAAGGTTCCCCTTAAATGATTTCCATGAATATTAAAAAAAATTGATTCTATAAATTACCTTAATGAATTCATTTCCTTTCCTAATTTGAATTGTATTTAGATTTTTTTGAAATGAGACAGAAATAAATACATTGTACTTCTAAACAAAATTACCCCTTTCTTTAATTTCATTTCCAATTAACCTTGCCTACACATAATTTGTTCGTATTACCGAAACATAAATAACTCTTACTCCCAGTTTTCATATCAAGAGGGATAGGATACAAAATACTCAATCACATTCCTTTATTACAACTTTCTGATTTCCAAATAAACATTCCCTTTGATGTCCCTAAAGCTACCCTTCCCAAATTACATTTCTTTTTCCTTTAATATTTAATATAAATACATCAAATTGCGTAAGGGCCTACAACAGATCTCTACATATTTATTTACAATGAATAGGAATAAAATAAACTTTTAAAGGATATCTTCATCACTGAATAAATCTCAATCCAAGCCAAGAAACGAACCATGAACAGTACCTCAAAGAGATCTGCCACCCAACCATGTGAAACTTGTGAAGTTCCACCCCCTGCTAGGATATATAACCAAATTACTCTCAAGGCCTAAAGAAATCTAAGGCAAAATAACCATGTAATCAAATACCAAAAGAGAAAAGGTATAAATAACAAAGCACCATTAGACTATGCACCAAAGGTTTAGGTTCTAGAATATTGCCTAGGTGAGTGTCATCACACAGCCTATGCATTGGGATCCTCCCTGGAAACCATGTAACATTGGTCCCCTCTTAAATTTTAAGGATCCACCCTAGAATTTACCAATGGTACTAGTACTCCAGAAGGTCTATGTGGATTTAGCCATTAAATATATATCTTTGATTATCTTTTGAAACCCCCCTCCCAAGTTAATTTTATGTTATGACTTGTTTACAAAAATCACCCATACGATTCCTTGGCAACCACTTTGGGTTCCAAAACCTATGGTGAGCCACTCACCTAGGGTATCTAGTTCCCTACCCCAAAAACATACCAAAAACAAAGAAAAATTTCAAATGCTCTGATTCATATGTTAAAGAAACTCTCCAGGTAACTTAGACCCTCAAGGTGAGTCCTAATCCTTAACAATGAGAAATATAAGGAAGATAACAAGGATGTCATATACACGACATACTAAGAACAAGTTATTATTCTATCATATGCAATATATTGAACTTTAAAATGGGAACAAGGAAGTAGACAGACAACAAGATCAAACTGGAAGATGCAAACCAAAATAACAGAACAAAAACAATTGACAAAACATCTCCAAAATCTGCATAACATAGGGTAAAAATAACCATCTACAGATCTTCCTGAAACATTTGAAAAAAACACATACCTAAACTCCCTAATCTTCCTTGAAACCTAAATACACAAAATAAAGCATCCTATGCAACTACAAAGTAACCATAACCTTCCCAGAGAGATTAAAAGGAAATTACATCATTATATAACATCATTCTTCCTGAATAAATCAATATACTATTCACCATCTTTCGGAAAATTGCCACCACATAAACTTTCAGGAAATGAATTTCAAACATTTTTAAACACACACACATACACATATATACCAAAAAACAAAATGATTATTTCTCTACAGTTCCAGATCCTACCTAGGGTCCTGCAGAGAAACCTCTCCAAAGTTGAGCAACCTTTGCTTCCTGTATAAACCAACACCTCCTTCCAAATTCCTGATGGCTGCTCTCCTTCCGGGAAGTATTTCTAAGTTTTTTGTGAGATAAAACTCCTCCTTCCTCATAGATAAATCCTAACTCCAACTATTTCATACCTCTAAAATTTTCTTCTTGGAAATGATTATTCAAATTTCTCCCCCCAAATCCCCGACTCCTCACATACTCCAAATATTAAAATCCAACCATATAGTTGGAGGAGTTTCTTTATGGGAAACAATGACTCCAACTACTACAATTGGTTTTAAAAACATTAAAACAATTCCCGAAAGCATAACTAAAGGTTTTATTTATATTTATTTACTTATTTAACTCACAAAGACCATAAAAGAACAAAGGTGAAAATAATCCTCAAGGTATTCACATAGCCCAATGGAAACTAACTAGCCTAACTACTAGGAGGTCTCAGGTTCAAAACTCCTAAGTAAGCTTAGTCTTACTTATGAATGATTATTACTCTATTATATTTTATTTTGCAATTACATCATTAATTTAACAAGCATAAAGATATAAACACACACACACACACACACACACACACACACACACACACACACACACACACACACACACACACACACACACACATATATATTTGCACCCATATATACATACGCATATATTACACAAATAAAGCATCAAATTCATATTTCAAATGACATAGAAGCATCATTACTTAATATATAAATACAAATAATGAGACAAAGAAAACATACAATAAAGCATGAATCACCAAATCAAAAAATCATAAAACTACTTAACCCCCCCAAATTGAGGTGACTTCCTAAATAGGAACCTAAGTCAACAAGGTCTCCTTGAGAGTGCTTTGGAAATATCTTCACACAACAATGTTTGAGGTTTTTTTTTTTAAGGCATGCTCAGACCTATGTAGCCAAGTGAAGTTGATGCCTGGTACCTGCATCCTGCATCACCAAATTAAGAGAAATATCTATACATATATATAAATATACAAGCAATGTAAACAAGGAGGGAGAGTGTGACATCATGTGGATCTCCTATACAAGTGACTATGACTACCTCTCCTCATCCTACAAACACATCAGATAGTATCATGAATATCAAGGGATAATTGGATTAGTATGGTTACCTCCAAAAAATATCATTACTTCATAATGTAAATCAAGAATTGAATCATCTATGTAAGAAATACAATCAAATATATGAAATAACATGTCCTGATTAAAAATTTTAAATCATTTTCTATCTTCCATAAAATAGTTTAATTATCCAACCATATACTCATACTGTCTCATCAACTAATCAAAATAAACAAAACATAGAGTCCATAATGCTCAATATAGAAATCATGTCTATGCAAAATATCAAGATACTAGGGTGGGCATTACAAGACATACCACCCGATGCTTAAGAGTGCAAAGCATACAACCTTGGCACTGAAGATGTGCCAAGAGAATTCTACATCGGGAAAGTAGGTACCAAAGAGGAGAAGGAGGAAATGGTCCAACTCCTTAAAAAATATCGAGATGTCATAGGTTGGAGTTATGAAGAACTAAAAACATATGACACCTCAGTCATTGTGCACAATATCCCACTAAAACCAGATGCCAAATCATTCCAGTAGTGTCGACATCTCGTCAACCCTACTATGTATCCCCTGATACAAAATGAAGTCTAGAAGATGTTGGATGCGAGGATCATATTCTTGATTTGACACTCCATGTGGGTAGAGAACTTGGCACCCATGAGGAAGATGACTGGTGAGATCAAATTATGCATGGATTTCCAAAATCTGAACAAAGACTCTCAGAAAGATAATTACCCACTCCCTTCTCTTGATGAGGTATTGCAAGTAGTGAATGGTTCCCAAATGATGTCCTTCTTGGATGGTTATTCAGGGTACAATCAAGTGATGTTACAAGAGGAAGACAGATTAAAGATGACATTCACCACCATGTGGGGGACATTCACCTATCGATGGATGCCCTTCGGTTTAATCAAAATTAGTGCTACTTTCCAGAGAGCCATGGACATTGCTTTTAAGAGGCTAGTTGGAAAATGTATCATCATCTATATGGATGATCTGCAAAATTGTTCAAAACAGTGAACTGATCATATAAACAATCTAAGAAGAGTCCTCCAAAGATGCAGGAAGTGTGGGATTTCCCTCAATCCCAAGAAATATGTATTTTGGGTCACAGAAGGTAAGTTTCTATGGCACATAATCTCAGAAATAGGAATAGTAATTGACCCTGAATGATTCCAAGCCATTCTCAAGCTGACGCCACCTCACAGCCACAAAGAGTTGAAATCTTTCTTCAGGAAGATTAATGTCGTGAGGAATTTCATTAGTGGTTTTGTTGAGATAGTAAAGACAAAACCACTCAAAGACGTGCTGAAGAAGGATGCTAAGATTGAGTGGACCTCCCTAGTAAGGAAGTCATATGAAGAGATCAATAATGCAATTTCTATAACCCATGTTATTGTCAGTCTAGATTACACTATCACCTTAAAGGTATATTCTTTCACATTGGAACACTCCTACGCATGCATCCTTACACAAAAGAAAGATGGAGAGAATGAGAGACCAATCTCTTTCATGAGATCCCCCCTTAAGAATGATGAATTTGGGTACCCCAACCTAGACAAACAATATTTTTCTTTAGTTAAAGCCGTGAATAAATTCTGACATTACATCCTAAGGAGCAACGTCTTCGGGATAGTCCCCGACACGACCGTAAAATCTTTGTTGATGTAGAACAAGCTTGGAGAGAGAAGGGGAAAATGGATGGAAATCTTGCAAGAATTTGTTCTAGAGATCCAGCCGATGAAACTATTAAGAGGCCAAGGCCTAACAAAGTTGATCTCTAAAGTAGAAGAGGGTCTAATATGCCAAACTTACACCGATCAAGGTGTGATCACTAATATATGGTATCAAGATGTAGTCTACTAACTACTATAGATTCACTTCCCAAAGGGGCTGAACAACTCACAAAGAAGGGATTTTAAAATAAAAAGTAACTCCTACATGTTGAAGAATCATCAGCTATATAAATGAAATTATGAAGGCCTGTACCTGAGGTACCTAGACATGCTCAAAGAAAAATAAATCCTAGAAAATTTCTATGATAGATACAAAACATGACATGAGTCAGCTAAGGCAACTTCTCACCAAATCTTAAGGGTAGGGTATTTTTGGCCAACATTGTTCAAAGACACTATAGAAAACGTAAGATCATGCCACACTTACGAGACAAGTGCAACTCGAGAGAAAAATTTGGCGATGTCCTTACATCCAATATATGAGGTATGTCTGTTTGCCCAATAAGGATTAGATTTTTTTGGAATGATTAACCCCCCTTTGTCTATAGGTCACAAGTTCATCCAAATGGCTACCGATTACTTAAAACACTGGATGAAGTCCCAGGCACTAAAAAGTTGCACCACAATAGTAGTAACCAATTTCTTAGAGGAGTGCATCATAACCAGGTTTGTGATGCCATTCTATCTGGTATGTGACAATGCTCCCTCTTCTCCTCTACCTCACTCATGCAATGGGCCTTTGAAAACTAGGTAATCCTCAAATTCTCTTATAATTATTATCCATAATGCAATGGGGTAGCGGAGTCTATAAACAAGAACCCGACGATAGTGATCAAACATCTCCTCGATGACAATCCCTGGGATTGGCACACACAACTCAAATATGCTTTGTGGATAGACTGAGTGAGGATTAAGAATGCCTTGGGGACATCCCCATACCAACTAGTCTATGGCTTGCAACTAGTCTTCCCTATGAACTTGAAAATCCCAGTTTTGAGATTTATGGACCAGTACGTTGCAGGAAAATATTGAGTACAAGTTAGACTCATGAACCTCCTCAACCTAGAGGAGAAAAGAACTTTGTACTTGGATCATGTGTCGAAGCACCATGATATCATCAAGCGGTGGTTTGATAAGAGATCCACCATTAAAGATCTCAAGATCTCTAACCTTGTCCTCATGTGGGACAAGGCTAAAGAAAAGTTGGGAAGCCACACCAAATTTCAAAATTTTTGGACAGGCCCCTACCAGATATCAGAGATCTTGGGGGAGAACACTTTCAGGATCACTACCATAGATGGAGAGTTGACCCCATTTCCAGTCAATAGTAAATTCCTCAAACACTATTTCGGATCCTAAGTGGGACTACCCTTCGTCCCTTGTATCATATTTTCATTAATTTTCTTTTCTTTTTCTTTTCCTTTCTTTCTGTCTTTTTCCCATTGTCAGTCTGTTCCTTCCATCTATGGTTGTTCCCCTTCCTTTTTCGAGGCTTGTTGCTTAATTTTTTTTATTTGGTTAGTGTGTCTTGGACTCATTCGAAGTGGTCCTTAAATTGGAGAAGAGGTATTTCTTAGTCAAATTCTCCAAAGAAACATATAGCACAAAGAATGCTCCAAAAGTCAAGTGGCGGTATCTTCCATTGATAAATCTGAGAGATGTTCAATGCTCGATCACCCTAATCATAAAGCACACTAATAAATGACACCCAAGAGCATTGGTTTCTTGAGAATTTGTCAGTTGAGACCAGCACTAGTATGTTGATTCAGCTACCCACCGATCCCACAACCCAAGTCTAGTGAATGCAAAAGTAGGAGGAAAGGAAGAATAACTGAAGATGAAAGAAATAAAGTACAAAAGAAAATGGCCTGAAAAGAGGTTACAATCATTAAATCTGAGTAGCACCACCTAGTAGGGTAAAAGTATGAAGTTGTGTCGCACTTGAGGACCCTTCTCGTAGTTTCAGCCAAAATTGTTTCAGCCGAAACATTTTCAGCCGTACATATGTGGCACAAACATGGTGCCATGTGGCATCGATGTGGCAAATGAGTTTCGGCTGAAACTGGTTTGGCCAGACCAATTTTGGCCAAAAATTCATGAGTAAATATAAGACAACTATGTTTTATCGATGAAGAATTGACACATATTTATATTGGGGGGTTTGGCCGGAACTGGTTCGGCCGAACCAGTTCCAGCTGAAACTGTTTGTGTGGCATCCTATGTGGCAACCAAATAGGTAAAAATTTCAAAATTATAGAACTTCTCACTTAGACAATTGATTTCTTCATCAAAACTCAACCATTTTAAAAATCTAAATATACCCTTTTGTAGAGCTCGGAGTCCAGATTACAGTCATATAATTTTTATTGTGTTTTGATTACATATAGTATATTATAATGTGAAAAAAATCCAAGTAGGTATTTTAACATTGAAGAACACACTCGTTCGAAAAAATAAAAAAATAGCAAATCATATCGGAAAAATTTACAACTTATATTTAACACTAGAGGAGAGAGTCCTCTTCAAGAATATGTAATTTTTTTTCTATTTGGTTTAGATTTGCTAGGGCAAATTTGGAGGGAGAAAAAAAATATTAATTTCAGGTAACTCTGACTTTGAATAGTTATAACAGACAAAATATATACCGAAAACCAATTTTTCTTTTTTAATGCACTAGCTCTACATGTCATCTAAAATATATTCTGAAATTAGAGGAAAAAAAGATTATTTGCATATATTTAGTTGGAGGGAACTAGACCCTAAATTTTCAGCATTTTTTTTGTAATTAAAAAATGGACTTCAAAAATGAAAAAAACTAGGTCAATAATTATTCAATTTTTTTTTTTAAATTATAGGCATAAACTACATCCAATTTTACACATTTCGTTAGTTTACATCATTTTCAAATTCTAAACACAAATGCCAATTTTATGTCATTAAAGTTTAACAGTTTTGCATGTCATGGTCCTCTTCCTTTGTAAAAGTGTGACACAGGTTTGTACTTTTACCCAGTAATCATTCCTCAGATTGATCAAAATTGACAGTATGAACCTGAATATGAAACTACTCAAATCAAGGGTCCTGATATGGCTCATGAAACAAAATAAGAAATTATTTCAAAGAAAAAGAGCTCTCTTACATAGCTCCATCCCAGCAAACCAAATAGACAAGGGTGACTATAACAACCTATACTGGGGCTATGGACACCCGGTTGGAAGTAGAGAAAGGATAGATTTGGGACTTAGAGAAATTTTTTTTGTGGCTATGGATGCTTGATTGGCAGCAAAGCTCTTTCCGAGAAGCCCTGGTCTACGTGGTGAAGTTTAGGAATAGTTGAAAAACATTTTGGTCAACACAATCAAATGTTGAGGAATGAACACATGTGAACACACATCGGGAGACAAGCAGAAAACTTCAGACTGGGAATTCATTGAAAGATATTCAGCATGAAGAGCTCTTGGTTATCGTTCCACTACAAATTTAGAATATGGAAGGGTCTTGACGATAAAAAAATGCCTCCGTCATTCCTCATTTTTTTGGGGCTATTTTTTGTGGGTCCACAACACACACCCCATTTTGGTCCTCTGACCATGGGTCCCCCTTATTTTTTGGCTTTTTGGTCAACCTCTCTCTCTATTCCTTGTACTGAGTTTTAGAGGGGCTTGTTGAGAGAAAAAAGGTGCTTTTTAGCCCTTTCACACTTTTGGTGTTTCAGAGAACCTCAGGTCCTCCAAAACACTGAAAAGGCTGAAGGGCCGAGCCCAGCCCTTTCGGTGCTTTGACCTCCAAAATATCGAAAGGATGAATGATAGAACCTTCACACCTTTTGGTGTTTCAGCCCTCGAAACATTGAAAGGGGAGGAGGCCACCTGACATTTTCCATTTTGATCTTTGAAACCCCAAAGTTGGGTGATGTCACCCCGCGGGCTATATAAGTGACCCGAGTCACTTTTTGTTCTCACTTTCTTTTTTTTTTCTCTTGTCTGCGTCTTCGCACCTCCTTGCACACTCATTTTTTTTCCTTTCCTCCTTTTTTATCACCACCATGTTGCCTCTCCTCACATTCAATGGATTTTTTCTTCCCCCTCTCTTTGCACTTTGCAGGTAGGGCCTCGTCACCTTCTCTTCTTTTTTGAGCTCATGTTTTTTTATGTCATTTTGGGTCTCATCTGTGGTCTTGTTAGGTCGTGATCCCTCCTAGGTCTCTAGGGTTCACACCCTTGGACCTCTGGTTGGGTTTCTCTCCCTTATTTTAGTCCTTTTTCTTTTTGTTTTTTAGATTAGGGTTTTTTGGCGCCATGACCTAGTCACAGGTTTTCGGCCTCCAAAAGGTTGAAAACAACCCCTCCTAGAGTATATTTTTAATCCAAGTGCAGCTCACACTTTTGACCTTTTCGGCATTTTGGACCGCCAAAACCACCAAAACATAAAAACATCCAAAGACAAGGTCTCTCTTCCCGGAGCTTTCAGAATTTTGGACTTCAAAACCTTCTTCAAAATTTTGCACACCGAAAGGTTGAAAGCATTCAGGTTTTTGCACCCCATTTTTCATAAAGTTTTTTCGCACTCCACAAGTCTGAGAAGTACTTGCTTTTCCACAACATCATCCTTCATAATTTTGGCCTTGTCCACCCCAACCTTGCCATCGACGTCCAAAAACATGAAAGTCTGAAATAGCTAAAATTTCATTTCTGGCTACTTAAGAGCCATCTACTTTTGGTTTTCTTAGTTAGAGTCGTGTTTCTTTCCTTCTTTATTAGTTTTTCAATAAAGATACTAATACTTGCATATTTACTCATAGGAATGTTTGAGAAGTGGACAACATCACCAATGAAGTACCTATTCAAGGGGAATCATCCCCCTTCAAAGATAAAAAATATGCATCTAGAGATCACTGATACAGACATCGGGAATGTGGATTGGGATCAATTCCTAGTATGGTGTTCTCAACCACCAGGAAGGACTAAAGACTGCACCTCCCTATTTTTATTAGGCCTAGTGAATGTAGCAACACACCTGGTAGCAGTGATGTCCTCTAAGCTCATCATGACATTGGCCAACCACTATACACTGGATGAAAAGGTGGTCAAGAATATAGAAGGAAAGATAGTTCTCGACCTAAGGCTAGACAACATTGAAGAGGTCTTCCATCTTCAAAAAGGCATGGACAAATTCTATGAATTCTTTATAGAGAAGAGGTTGAGATGGTTCAAGAAAACAACTGAGGATGCCTATGAGATTGCAAATTGGGAATACCTCTAACAACCTCTCCCAAAGATCAAACTAAACAAATAGATCTTATAAGTGGATACTTGAGAGATGACATCTAGGTAGAAATCACATTCATAAGATGAGTCTATGGACTAACTTAGTCCATCCAACTCGAGAAATAGATGAGCTTGTTGATAGAGAAGATAAGGAACCACAAGGACAAATTTGATTGGGCCAACATCCTAAGTGATAAATTGGATGAGTAATTGACTACGGTGAAGCACAACCCAAAGTTCTATATGACTTCATACATAGTGTACTTCTTAGCCGCATGAGAAGACTATTCGGGGCTCACAAAATGGGGAAACTTTGGTGAACCAAATGCATGGCCTCATATTATCTATCCAAAATTGGTAATAAGAATAGATATGCCTAAAAATAGCTCAGACTAAAGAATAGTGAATGACGCCTTTTTTCTTTGTAGTCATTAGATCCATAGAGGGTGACTACAAAAAGAGGCTATCAGAAGAGGCTTCTACCAAAATAAGGTCCATAGGTGCATACTACATACAATTTAGAAATTTTACTTACATTTGAGTGGCACAATCCACCCTACACCCCAATAAACTACCTAGGTACCCATCTGATTGGGTAATCATCCTAGAAATGGCTAGGCAGCTTGTAGATGCATATGAACATATCAAGCATAAGAAGAAGCATTGCTGGGACTTCCCCATTTCCCTAGGACTCTACACTCTCCAAGAAATGAAAATCTGTAAGTCAATGGCCTTTGAGTGGGATGAGTGCCCACTCTAGCTATATAAAAATTTCCAGGACTGATTTGACCCCATAAGCACATACAACCATATCATTGGCAAGTTCTACATCCATGAGACATATTGAAGATCACTAGATGAATTGTGTGGATGACCACGAAGTAAAGATCAGGGATTATTATAGGATGTCCCTCACACTAGCATAGGAAACCTTAGAGATCAATATTTCCCCAAGGTTTTGGAAAAATATTCAGATGATGTGCTAGAGTTGATCTATACTCTTGATAAAATATACAATAGGCCTAGCTTGAATGCAGAGGTAGATAAAGAGGGAAATGACAACATTGAATTTAGAGCAAGGCATGTGGTCAGAAAATTTGAGGCATGGATCGATAGACCATATCAAATGGATCCCATTCCCATGAAGGCATTAATGGGTCCACCTAAAAAGGTAGATAAGAAATGTGGAGAGAGGCCCACTATGCCTCAATTCAAGAAGGCCCTACCTCAAAAGACGAGAACAATGTATGGGCATGAACATGTAGTAGAACATGGCTCCAACCCTAGGCACAAGGTCTCAAAAATAGGATGATAGGGATGATAGATCCTCTTTCTAGATCATTACATGCCACCCAAGGGGAATGCCCTTACTAGAGAAAGGAAGAGGACTTATAAAATAAAGAGATCTTTTGCCTCTCCACGATTGGAAACTTTACAAGAGGAACCATAACTAGAAGATGTACCCTTAGTAAAAAGGAAAATATCTCAGGAATCCTCTCTAAGGAAAAAAAAGATCAGAAGGAAGTAGAAAGAGGCTCCAAAAGAGAATGAAAATCCTTTGGATACCCTAGGCTCAGATGAGCTCCTTATGTCTGATTTTGAAGGCCTAGAGGGTTTTGCAGACCAAGGAAATGATACACTTGACTCCACAATAGGAATTGACATAAGAGTACAAGAACATATCAATCCTCAAGTTATCCTTACTCCATGTCCATCCCAATTCATGAACCTCGCACTAAATATTCCTCTCATTGGAGTGAATTCTAGCACAAGCCAAAGGGCAGAAACTCATGAAGTCGATGCTTCCCAGAGCATAGTAGGGGATAATACTACAAGAGAGAGTTCAACATCAAATCCACCACCTCACATTCCAACTCCACCAACCTCTCTCCCACCTCTCATTCTGAGTCCACCACCTTCTCTCTTGACTCCCATGCCAACTTCACCTCCTTCTATATTTTCCCTACCACCTATAATGCAAATGCCAACTCCACCACATGTTATTCCTTTCCCTTCCTCTATCCTGACTCCCCAAGTGTTAGTAATAATAGAAGATACACCTCCCTTCAAAACTACACTGGAAGCTATGATAGGCCTTAATGCAGAAATATCAACCAGTTCCTCTGGGGATGAAGGCCAAGATAAAGGTGAACATAAGGCTACAGTTGAAGAAGATATGGGAGAGGAAGAAAGCCATGAAGGATAAATGCATGAGCAAGAAGGTAGGGAAGAAGGTGAACATGGGGAAAAGTTAGATAAAGATGAGGGGGTGACCCCTGGAACACAAAGCTTGGCTTCAGTACTCCACATCACCCCATATGAGTCAATTAACTCCTTTAGTAAATCTACTTGGTTTACTAAAGAGATTCATCTACAGAAAATAACTTACACAGATGAAGAGGAAGGAGAAGACACAAATATATCATTCTTAGGGCAGGCCTTCCATCAAGTAGAGGCTAATATACGAGTGAGAACTATATCCTACATCACTCAAGACACCAGGGGTCACTGGAAGGCATAGGTGGTATCTCCTTCTACTAGCACCTCTCAAGCACCACTCAGCCCAGAGGATTATACATTTGAAGAGGTAGATCTAGGAGAACCAAGAAGAGAAGGGTGTAAGACCCTGGAAGCTCTAGGGCTCAAACATGCTCTAGGTTTTATGAGCAAAGATGAGGAAATCATCAAGTCCTTGACATACCAGAATGAGGCTCCAAAGAAATTTATTCATAAGATGGTGGGTCCCATTGACCCAAATTTCCCAAAGGCCTCATTACAGGTCATGCTAGAGAAGAAAGCTACTCTAGACTTACCGACACATATGATCCCTTCTTTCATTCAGGCAAGTGCTGATTGGATGAATGATTTTGAACATTTTGGAGAAGGGGTTATCAAAATATTTTTTAGGGCTTTCAAATTTATTCAGGTGGAAACCAAAAAATTAATAGACATGATGGAGAGTGATGAGGGGTTAGATTCAAAATTGACCAAATGGAAAACTGCCCTCCAGGACCTCAATATAATCAAGAAATAATGCTTTTGAATTCTGGTCAAGATATATCAAGGTGATGAGCTAGAAAACTTCATCACCTGGATTAAGAGCATAGACCAAAAACTTAAGGTTTGTGAAAGTGTCTAGACCGCATACACCACAAGCATAAGGAGATTATGGAATGGGTAGAAGAAATAGAGAAATTATTCATAGGTATTGACTTAGAGCTATACTGAGACCAAGAGAAGCAAATCATGCACCCAGTCAAAGAGGTGATACAACAATTCAAAGATATTTTGGTAGGTGTTAATACCAAAGAAGGCCTACACCAAATTTGCTATTCAAGGAAGACATGCAAAGGATGTCCGAGCATAAAGAAGAGATCAAGTTCTTCACTTTTGAATTAACCATTTTTCAGAGAGAAGAAAGACCAAAGAATTAAAAAAGTAAAGAGGTGAGAAATAAACTATGAGGAAGTACAAGAAATAGTGCAGAGGCTACGAGTTTCTCATCCAGAGGTTCCCAAATTGACTCCTCAAATCCAGACTTAGCCAGTTTTGAGAGATGAAAATTTTCCATACTTAGCCCTTTTTCAAAAGGCTATTTTTTGGGATTTTTGGCCTTTCGGCCTCTGAAATGCCAAAACTTTGGGGGTCTCAAGTTTTGGTTTGACACTTAGTTGAATTTTCACTTGGAAAATTTCTGGGCAAAGGTCGAGGTCCGAATTTACGGGCCATTCCAACCAGATCACTTTTTTTGCATGAAAATAGAACTTGAGATCAGATGGATGCATAAATGGAGTTCATTTTGCAAGGATTAAGGGTCCTCTATTAGTTCCCACCTTGAAGAGAAACACAAATGAAGATTCTAAGGGAGAACTTAGAGATCAAGAAGAAGACTCCAGTTGCAAACAAGGGAACTCAAACTCCTCTCTTTCTTCTTTCTTAGCATTTTTGATCCCTTTTTAATGGGAAAACTAATTGTAAATATATTAAAGATCCATGCAACTAGTTTAGTATTAGTTTAGCAATAGATTTCTTTAGAAAATCCTTAGTTTTAGTTTGTTTTCATTGTTCTTAGAGTCTCTGATGCCCTAGTTTTTACATTCAGAGTTTGTAGATCAAAGATCTATATATTATAATCAAAACAATGTATTATGGTCAGATTCTTGATGCAATAAATATCTACAATTGGTGCTTCATTCATGGTGTGATATTTTTTGCTATCTATGTGAAATTAATGAATGCGTGTTTGCTTATTCATTATTTTCAAAGGGCTAACTATTTTATTGTTTCTCAAATATGTGATTCTTTAGCTGGAGTTTGCTTTTGTTTATCTACCTTGTTGTGATGAATGTATGGGAAAGATCATCTTTTGGGCTCAACGATAAATATGTCTTGTGTATGTGCACAGCTTGGTGACTTCACGATTTGATAGATTTTGAAAATATTGCAGGAGCAAATATATTTTCTCTCCAAATGATTGCATCTTTTGGGTATATAATTGTGACATGGTCTGATTTATATCTAGTGGGTTTGTTCCAAATCTCCATGTCATTCTATTCGCAAGGAACAATAAAAAATGGTTTATGTGTGTTAGGATTTCATTTTCAGCAATTTGCTTCATCCTTGTTACCCTACTCTTTTAAATTTATGTCATAAATTTGAAAGCAATCAAAATTGTCTTTAATTTAAAACATAAATTTGCGTCATTAGTAAAACTACAATCTTTGATAAATCAGAAAATACAAAAAAAAAAACTAAAGTTGTTTTGCAGTTTGACATCTTGAAAGTACCAGCAAAGGCCTCCTCGTGAACATTCACATTTATCTTCAACTGAGTTACCAAGAAGGTTGTACCATGACCCTGGAGAACCCTTGGAATAACTTCGTTATTCTTTCAAGAGAGGAAATCGAATCTTGAGATCCTAGCAATTGACTTGTGTAAAAAAAAAGTTCAACAAGATGTTTATTTATTATTGGAAGTTATGGGGAAAATATATTTATTCAGATGTGTTTGTTCTAGTGGATGTGAGTTCAATAAAAAAATATTGTTAATGTGTTTCATTCATTCATGATCCTTCTAGTTTAAGGATTTTAAGGTCTTATTTGAAAAGTAAAAAAATACAAAAGAAAGGAATTGGGATCTAATAATGGTGTTGAATAATTCTCCAAGAAATTTATTTGATTTTTGTATGCATCCAAGTGTATTCTATCAAAAGACCACATCTTGCATGCCCCAAAAAAATAGAATTTTAGAAAGAATGAATATGTCATAGTCCACCTTTTCAGGTTTATCATTCTTAGTGACTAATTAAATTATAAGGGTCAATTGTCATGATGAGTTAAACACTCACATACCATATAAGAGAGTAAATAATTATTTTTCATGTTTATGTGTTTGTGTAAGCATTGTTACAAGTTGTGGTTGTTGTTGCACCAAAAGATCGACTTGTCAATGCTTGATATAACCATTGGACTTATAGAATCCATAGGAGGTGGTTAAGACACATCAAAAATCCCACGAGGGATGTTGGAACACTACTAAAAATCCCTCCAGCATCAATCACCATAGGCCCGTGTCACTCACGGAGGATATTTGAACCTATGACCAAGCTTTGATACCACTTTTTACAAGTAGGGTTGTCGTTGCACCAAAAGATCAGCGTGTCAATGCCTAATGAAACCACTAGACTTATAGAGCCCATAGAAGGTGGTTACGCCATGTCACTAATCTCACAAGGGATGTTGGCACACTGCCAAAAAATACTTACATTTACCTAGTAGATCATTAAAATTTAAAGTTAATTAATTTAATAATAATAATACTAATAAATAATCTATAGTGAATTCTATAAGAAATAATTATTAACCTAAATTACTGATATTAAATGGGATCAACACAAAATAATATCACCTATTGTGAACTTAGTTTATGGGCAAATATTTATATTGATGGAAGTTGTAATGTTAAATGTTTCCTTAAAATATCAATGTGGCATGTAGATACTTAAAATTATCCTCATGAAATCAGAAATCCATCTATTAATTAAATGAATATTTATAATTTATCTATTTAATTCATTATTCTCTTCTACTATTATTTAAATAAATATTCCTATTTATTTATTTAATTCACTTAGCCTTTTTTTATCTTAAAATTAAATAAATTTCTATTTATTTAATAACTCATTTACCATTTCTCTTTTCTCCTATTTATGGAATGAATACCTTTATTCATTTTATAAATTCAACAATCATTTTCTTTCATCTCCACCAATCCTTCAATCACATAGATCACTCCAAAAATTTTTATCTTTTGGCAAATGGCACTTGTTTCTTCATTTGTATTTTCCTCCTTCACATGGCCAAATATCTTGGAAAGCCAATATTCCTACCTAATTTCAACCACTTATTTCTAATGCCACTTAATCTCCTAGATTCCTAATACATTTCACATTATCCTTACCCACTCTTCAATCCTATTAAATCTTCTAGCACCTGTTAATCCCAACCCTTGATTGTCATGATACTTTTTTGAAAACATTATTTTCTCCTCATTTGAACATCTACCTATGTAGTTTGTGATCTTACTTGAGATTTTTGAGAAATTTTTCCCTATTGTGATATTTGAGAACCTATATATTACTATGTCACTGCCTTCATATTACCATTATCATATTTTTACCCCAATCAACCATCTCCATTCTCCCTTAGCCTCATGTGCATGTGCCTACAAAACTGAGAGCACCTAACATTTCACATACAAGATATTGGAAGATAGGAAGACACTGGAGTTAAGTGTCTCTTAAATGTATTTGGTAACATATTTTTGTTTATTTCATTGTTTATACATTTAGGAGGAAGAACTCTATTGGACGATGTTGGTTTACTTTGTGTACCTATGGTTTATTGTTGGGCTTAGTGGGTATACAAGTTAGGTTGTTCCAATTCCATTTTTGTCTTTTTGACCTATGTGGTGGGACACTAGTAACTTTTACTAATCATTTTTTTTTTGTTGGAAGTATTTTGAGAAGTTGGAAGTTTGAAATCGTTGAAATTACCAATATTGCACACTTGCCACTTAGAACTGTGTAGTTGACTTCTCTGTTTTGCAATTTATTTTTTATTTTCTATATTTATGAAATTTGTGCATTTGTAGCTTAAAGTTGCACATTTTATTTTTAAGTTGTGCACTTTCTTTATATCCTATCTAGTTGTTCTATAATTTGTGCAATTTTTTATATTTTGCATAGTTGTTTAGTTCTCTACGCATTTGTTTTGTATTATGCATAATTTCTCTATTTGTTTTGGATTTGTTTATCTTTTGTGCTAACATTTGGACTAGAAAGTGGTGTATATTTTCTTCATAGGTCCAAGACTTGGATTGAGACTAATAACGATTTGTAGTATAGATTTGATTTTTTTTCAAAAATTAGCTCACAATTCATTTTATAATGGGGAATGAATTGTCTTAATTGTCTTAGATTAGATCACATTTAGTTTTGTTCTCTAAAAATAATCAAGTGTTTGATGTATTTTGTGTGCTTTCACATTCTACATTAAGTAGATCAAAAGATAGTGCATGAGTATCCTCTCCCCCCGCCTTTTCAAATCTTAGGTGTAAGAGAAAGTGTACCTATCTTCTTTTCTTTTTAGAGGGCATTTCTTAGGGAAAAATTACTCACCGAGAGAAATGAACCAAAGTGGTGTTTTCCTTCGGTCTACTATATAAATGAGTTGATAAGTAGGAAATGAATGAGTGTTGAGGTGGAAAGAAAGACTACTTGGTGAATGGTACTACACCAATGATTCCCCTAGTACTCACATTCTTATGAGGTATATCAAACCCCTTTCTCCTATAAAGAATGTTTATAAAGGTTGGGATAGGCTCTTAAGTAGGTCATTGTAGAATGTGTAGACACCAAGATACTAAATTGTGACTAAAAGCCTAGGATTAGAAACCACCCTTTTTCCCTTGGTGTGATGGTTTTGGTGCAAAGGGATTGCATCATCCCTTGAAGTTACTCAACATTTGTGTTCCATTGAATAAGAAAGATATCTTTAGCTTTGCATAAACTATTTATATCTTTATGAGGAAAGGGTAGTTGTCACTTGAATGAGGGTACCCTATTTCTCATTATCCTCTCATAACAATATTACAATATACCCCCTCACAAGGGTTGAGCTTTTGAGTTAGATGACACATCAAGATTAAAACACAAGTTTCAAATATGTGTTCCCAATTCATGTCACATTGTAATCCAATGACCTTAGGTAGAATAGGATTTGATTGAACTGTCTTTGAATTCTGATAGACCCATGGAAATTGGGCTTTAAGGAGCCTTTGGACATACACATTACACTTATTTTACATCATATCATACTTTTAAACATTGTTTTATTATTTTAAAAGTGTTTTTTCACAATTGGTCACAAATATTAGTAAAACTTGGTCAAAAATTCTAAACATTTGGATAAATATTCATTTTCACTATAGAAACAAACTTGATACATGTACCTATGTACTTGTACTATGTGCGTATGCAATTTTTCCATTTTCCTACACAATTGTTCCATTTTATTTTGCATTTGACCCTACACTTATGCACTTTTCATTTATACTTATGTACATGAGCTATGTTATTGCACATTTAAAATACAAGTCAATTTTTTTTCTATCTAGGCTTCACTCTTCAAATTTGATCTTTATATTGTTTTTTAATCAACCATTTCACTCTCAAGAATCATTAGTTAGTCTACATACTTGCATTTACCCATTATTGGTCCAACCAAGTATTTATCATGAACCTAGGTTACTCACTTATGGTTTAGAATAAATCATTGGCTATCCTAATCATCCCTTACAACTTGAGGTCATCATCGTTGAGTAAAAAATCTATGAATATCCTTGTGTAGGGTAACTTTCTTGGATTAAATTATCTCCTACTTTGCATACCCTCTCTTGATCATTGTCCTTGTGTCTATCCATCATAGTACAAGTTAATCTTACCTATACAATAATTTTTAGACCCAGAGTTACTCTAGTTATATTGAGGTTTATCCTTCATCATATAAATGATACTAGCTTCCTATTTTTCTCCATATCACATTTGGAGACTATCTTTGCATCATACCTTTTTATTATATCTTAGCTTCATAATATATCCTATTTTATTATCACTAGCTCCATATCATATCCTAGTTGCATATAAAACCCTAGTTTCATATCATACCCTAAATTTATCGTCATATCCTAGCGTTTAAATCATTTCATTAGGTCCTAGAGTCATATACTATACTTATCATTCACTTGTCTTAGGTATACGATCAAGAGCTATCCCATGCCCATTAAGGAATGAGCTTAATTGTGTAGATAAATTGATAAACATCATGACACACATGACCATGAGGTTCACATTAGTGTGTAGAGTCTAGATGGAGATCATAAAAACTGTCACAAAAAATAAGAATCATCAAGATGATGACATAAATGATGAGACCATAGAGTAGGCACTCTTTAATGACATGTTTCTTAACCTCTTTACTGAGCATAACATCCAAAATTACTTTAAAGGTATGGATGATCAAGTGATCAAGATACCCACTCATATTGACACATCATTACTCAAAATGTAAGATAAGGATAGGTCTATTGGACCTAAACACACCAAACCCAACAATGATGACAAAGTGAACTACTTTAGAGCCTTTTACTTACAACCAAAGTACAAGAGTTCCACTAAGAGAGGAAAAGGAGACCCTAAAGATCATTTAGGAGAGTTTTGTGTTGCAAAATTGAACTTTTATAGTGATGAGACCTATATTATGAGATTATTCCCTCAATGTATAATAGGAAGCTCCATGGAATGGTTTTCACGGTTACACCCTATGATAAAATCCTTTCAAGAATTGGATGATCAATTTAAAACATAGTACTCTTATAACTGTGAACATGAGATAAGAAAAGTCAACATATGCAATACCAAGAAAAGATAAGGGGAGTCATTTTTCTCATTCCTAAAGAGATAGAGGAATTGAACCAAGAAAGAATCATATTAAAACTCTAATAAATAATTGATTGACCTATTTTATTGCAAATTATCCAAAGGGCTTGGAAAATAATTTCATCTCAAGTGCTTAAATTCATTTCATGGAGTTATAAACATGGGATTTTGAATTGAAAAATCCCTTACTGATGATGACACTATCAAGATATAAAAAATGATAAATACCACAAAGGAAGCTCAAGTTCAAGAAATAACAACAATAAGGCACCTTTTTGGTCTAGGCTCAAGAATATTGTTAATGATGGAGTCGACATCGATACAAAGACTGCTAAACCTTCATAGCCCATGTATAATTTTAAGTGTTCATCCTTGGACAAATCATAAACACAAAAAATGAATTATCCCAAATGAAATTCACCCCATTGGGTTAATCACTTGAATAAAAAATGAAAGAGCTCCTTGTTAATAATCTTATAACACTACCTCAAGCAAGAAAATATAATCCCCAAGTCATATCTCCATGGTGGAATGATGACCACTATTGTGAATACCATTAACAAAAGGGTAATAAGACTAATTGCTACAATATATTGAGACATGTGATACAATATTTAATTTATGATGTAAATATTTTAGTTGATGGACACACTCCTAGTA
The DNA here is from genome assembly GCA_018584345.1 of Thuja plicata. NCBI lineage: Eukaryota > Viridiplantae > Streptophyta > Pinopsida > Cupressales > Cupressaceae > Thuja > Thuja plicata. The sequence continues at coordinate 562,650 of MU225968.1, read as the reverse complement.
ACTCTAACCATGAGGTTCTTAAGAATTTGTAGAGAAGGGAAAAGTCAGTGACCTCAAGGAAAAATAAAGTCTCAAGGGATGAACTATCCCTTGTGCCACACAACTTAACTATAAATCTGGTGATCTAGGTTCAATCAAGACAAATAAATAATAAAATACTTTAATTAACTAAGATATGGAATGTAATAAACTAACATAGCTATATGCTACCAAAAACAAATGATATTTTGATTACTAAAAATAAAAAACAAACTATAGAGATTAACTATTGAAACCCATAAGTTCACTGCCTCACACACTAGTATGGGTGTAGGATGTCAGTACAATGTGTGTTCATCCAATGTGAACAAGGCACACAAATTGAGGCACAAATCTCAAAAACTAAGGGAATGGAAATAAAACACACTAATAAATGAAAGTATGAAGAAAAACTAAGATATGTAAGTAAAGACAAAAAAATAATAAAGGGTGATAGAAGAACTTACAACCAAAGAAGATCATATAGTCCTAATAATAGCCCCACTCTTTCCTTCTATTAAAATTGCACACACAAAAATAAGGGAAAATGGTTGTGGGTTGTATAGGATTTTGTTGTAGTCAAACTCCTTTTTTTTTCAACCTCCATTGATAGATAGCTAGATAGTTGATGATAAATAATCAATAATGATAATGAGCCATAGATGTAGATTTTAATCCTGTGGTTGGCGGAGAGTCTCTTTGAAAAGTCAGAGTCAAATATTTTCTTTGGCGACTTCGAGTCTACTTAGTCACGCTGTCTCAAAAGGTGATCAGAGTTGAAAGTTGGGTTAAGATTAGTTTGAAGTTTCATGCAATCACATTATCACAAAGAGAAATGTGAGTTAAGTCAAAAGATATGAGATTTAGCGATAGTCGTCGATCTAAAGTGAAATCCTACGGTTATCGCGTAGTTTTGATAAAAACTCATGAGTTAAGAAATGTATCAGTGACTTTGAGTTTGATCAGTCGTGGTGTCTTGAAAAGAAACCAAGGTCAAGAAGGTGGTTAAAGTCCTATAGACGTGTGATCTCTTTTAAAATCCATCGTTGAGTTAAAGATAAAGAGATTACGCAACTATCATCAGATTGAAGATAGATCCTGTGGCCAGCGTGAAGTCATCATGAAAAGTTGTAGATAGATAAAAGATAAAGAGATATCCTGACTATCGTCTGATTTGAAAGGAATCTAGTGGCTAGCATTAAATTGTGAAAGAAACCATGAGTTAGTGAAATCTTAAAGAGACAATGAGATTCAATGGGTCATGATGTCATGATAGGAACTATGGTTGAAGATGAGTTCAGTTAATTTTAAGTATGTTTTCAGCGATAATTTTTGAGCTGTGAAAAGGAGAAGATCCTATGGATGGTGTTTAGTCACTTTATAAGGTCAAAAAGTCAAAGAATATTGCAATGACTCAGTGATGATGATCCAGATTGAGACATGTGGCTAATCTTTTGAAGACTTGAGTTAGTCAGGAAGTCTCGAAGTAAACCTGAGGTAAAGATTTTCCTTCTGCGACATGAAGAATTATTAAAGTCGTGAAGTCATGAAGTAGACTACAATTTAGTGAAAACAAAACAAGATTATGTGTGAGCCACTAGATTAAAAACAAGATCTAGGGTAGTCGCAAAGTATCAGATGAGAAAATGAAAGTACAAAAAGTAAACAAGATTACATGCGGGCCATCCGATTAAAATATGATTGTGTGACAGTCACATAATCTTGAAGGAAACTCAGAGTAAAGGAAATCTTAAAGCAACAAGGAGACTTCTCGGTTGCATAATCTCTAAAAGAAACCCATAGTGTAAGATGAGTTAGTAAAGCTATAGTTGTAGAGTCTCAAAGAGAATAAGAGTTAAGTAATTTCACTCAGCGATTAAGAGGTAGCCGTGTATCTTAAAGCTGATCGAGTGGTTTTTGTTCAGTCTCAATAGATAACTAGAGTTAAGGATAACTCTTCATGACAACAAGATCACACAATCGCACATTCGCTGAAGAAAACCATGGTGAGATCAAGGTAATATGTGAGGTTTTCTCTGTGCCATGTTACCAGTTGACAGCCAATAGGAATGAAGAATTTACAATAACGTGTTTAAAAGATTGCCGAGCTATTCTCAAAGAGCCAATATAATCAAATCTTGATTTTTTTTGAATTTAATAAGGTTTTTATAAGAAAATTCATCATTTGAATTGATCATCTATCAGTTTGAAATGCCATGGCTAGGAGCTAGAATTGTTTTCATAGCACACAAAAGTAAAGACAGAAAAGACCAAATTGCAAATTCATGAAAGAGATTGGTGCACTAATAGGCATTACCATTATTCATTCTATCTTACCATTTTTCAAGAATCCAAAGCTCACAGATTGCAAGAGTAATTGGCATTTTTAGTAAGAATAGAGTAATAAATGTCTACAAAGTGAGAAGATAAGATTTCAGTCCAGAATCTAGAGTGTGATTATCAGTGCTAAAGATTTGAAGTGATTCACTATGAAAAGTGAGGTTTTTGAGAATATTTGTTTCAATATCAATAAAAAGAGAAGCTAATTAGTGACGATTCACACCAGATAGTATGAGCAGAGCAGTAAGTATTGCTTCTACCAGCGGGAAGAGCGGCGATGATGAGGCCCTTAAAAAGAAGAGAAATTATTCAGAAGAATTAATCCAATTGCTCCTGGGCTCCAATTAGGGGAAAAAGGTAAATGATGAGTACTTAGGAGATAATTATGCATATATTAGAGATGCCAAGACACCATACTATTCTGGTTATCATTTATTTAGTTATTTTCACAAAATAGTGATGGCCCTATGCCCATATCAAACCCCTAGACCAGTTGATTAGCCAAGTTAGTTGTCCCTGTTGTATTCATTGATGTGGACTTGATATTAGAGTTGACCAGTAGGTATGATACTATTTCAAAGACCATCAAGAAGTATGATGGCACTATTTTGGTAACCCTAGATTTAGCTTCATTCATGAAAGCTTTTGATATCTATAATCCTTGTTCCACAAAGATTAACTTAAAATCCCTAGCTCCCAGATATACCAGAGAGGTTGGTATTGTATCCAAGTTGATCCAAGCCCACACACCAAGGGGAACTAGTAACTACATTTCCCCTATGCGAAGTGATCCATCACCATATTTTTACAAAGACCTAGCTTTTTTCATGAAATGTATATCCTATGCCCTATGAAGATTCTTAGGTGTAGAGAGTGGAAGTGAAAGGGTATCATTAGACATGCTAATGATAATCCTAGAGTTGCAGAGCCCTTATGTAAGTACTGACTATGATTACATCCAGTTTGTAATCGACAAAATGCATCAAGGATTCATTGATATTAAGAACTAGGTAGGAAGCCCTAAGTTCCTAAAATACTCATTACTTATGCATCTCATCATGTTTTACAATTTCAACATTATGGACCAATCAAATTTACAACTCCGAAGATTCTATCATGTACATAGCAACCTTGTGCAATTATGGTTAAGAGTACGGAACTATACCTCTAGGGAGCATGAGTTTTGTGCATTTGAGAATTGGGTAGTTTACCCATTGTTGAGCTATTTGGGAGTAGATATGACTAGACTTCCAGTGAAGGTGCTTCAATTATTGAGATCTTGTCAATTTGTTGACAAATGGAATGGTGATCATAATTGGGGTAACTTCTATTGTCACTAGAATTTTACACTAATCAGAGTATATGGTTGTTCACAACCACCACATATCTTTCCATATAGAGTACCACCAAGAATTGCAATAATAGAGTTTTTTTGGTAGCTTATGTTAATAGATAGAAAGCACTTGGCCTCACACAGGAAGGGAACCTTCACACCAAGGAAATTCATTTCCTCAGATTTCACAAGTGGAAAGAGATCCTATGACCCTGTCAATGGAAGGTTGAGGCACTACAGGATGAATGTTACCTTGTAACTGACACCTATCATCCCTATTACCAAGTTGAATCAACTGCGTGAAGAAGAAGATTTAATTAGAAACATCCTTAAAGAGGATGTAATTGTAGGAAGATTAACAAAGTATCATGATTTAATGGATTTAGATCAGCAATTTAAAAAGAAAGGGATCCCATTTGGTGGATTTTTCCCCGACATGCCCTATCAACAAAGATTATAAAATATGTTTGAGTCACATAGCTTGCTTAGTAATCAAATTGAAGATCAGATTCATGTCAAGGACAGAGTTCCCAAAAAACATCATCATCAAAATATAGTAGTAACTATTCTATACACAACCCACCACCCTAGGATCAGCCACCTCATAATGAGGAGAATATTACTGATTTGACAGGAGCACATGAAGCAGAGGTGGATTTAGATCCCCCATAAAAGAAGCAAAGAGTAGATGCAGGGGAGCCCTCTGTTGCAAGAACACAAAAGAAGAAAAAGGATAGAATTGGTGCCCTATTCACAGGGACTAGTGCTTATGATCATCAACTAAGGAAGTTGGTAAGAGAGGGTAAGAAAAAGAGGGAGGATACCGATGATAATGTAGAGATGCCCCTCATTTTGTGTCAAGATGAAAGGGAACTATAAAAAGAGGAGTTCCTGAAAGATGACAAGTTCATCAAAACTAAGGAGTTCAAGGACTTCCTAATATGGGCTAAGAAAGAGCAAGTTACAACACAATTAAAATCACAATGAGGAGAGGCTATTACAAGTCAAGAATTATAAGCCCTCCAAGAATATGATCTGGAGTCTAAGAATTTTCCTCGTGATGAAGTCAGGAAACTTGTGAAGTCCAGTGGGATGCTCTTAGTAGAAGGATGGGATTTGGCTTCAACCTTTATTATAGATCAGATCAGAAGGTAGTCTGATGTCAAAATTTCTATAGAGACCCAAATAGGAGAAATGATAAAAGAATGTAGCTATGATTCTAAATCTCAAGCCCTTGAAATGTGGTCCCTTTCTCCTAAGAATATAAATCCATCACTGATAAATGTTCAAGAGAAGATGGAAGGAGACAAGATAATATGGTCTGTACATAATAAATGAGACCTTGAAATATCTCAGGCATTGACCCATTTTCTCACTTAAATGAGGCAAAGGAATAAAAAACGTCTAAAAGATATCATAAATTATTTGATGAAACAAGCCTAACTACCAAGGGTAGAGAATTAGGTCTGACAAGGATCAGTGCAATGGAATTTTTTTTTTAAGATCTAACTCAAAAATTACAAGAGATGCCAGAGGCTGCCCCTACTGTACCTAAAGAAGGAATAGATGTTGAGATTCAAACTAAAGTGTTGGAATTATTGGAATGGTGTACTGAGAGGGGAGGGTGAATCAATACCTCTAAAACCTTTTATGTGGTTGGCCCATTAACCTTTGTGTCATCAGATTTGTATATTACTATTTATCTGTTTATCTTTTTTTATGTATGTGAAATCATAATATAAGTTCTTTGCATGTGTAAACATTCAAGAAACATACATGAAAGTAAATAACACATTACACAAGATATGATATCGTAAAAAACTTTTGTTAGGAAGTAAAAACTGTGGTGGGGATGTCTACCCACAAAACTTCACTATCTGCAGATAAGAAGGGAGCTGGTTAAGGCTTACAATTTGATCACTTCTGATGATCTACCCTATTAGGAGTATTATAGTGGAGACCTATTAGGATCTACTTCATTTGAAGCTTTAGCAACACCGTTAGGTGTGCACTCTATTAAGAGATTTATCAAAGAACTGTTAAGTCCACCTTATACAAAAGGATTTATGTTGTGATGCACTTGTTAGAATGAAACTACAATATAAATTTTGATCTGATAGTATATGCAATATCTAATTGCTGATAACAGATCCTGTAAAGCTTACAATGTATATGTAATAACCTTGAGTGATTTGATTAATACCTTGTCCCTGCTCATCCGTAGCCTTGTCTGTGTTCTTGATAACTGATGTAATCTGTTTCTGAACTTTGCATGTATTTTCTTATGCTTAGATGCTCTCCATGGCTACAATCATTTTTCAACTAATTACAATTCTCTACTAGTACAAATGATTGAACATCTATTTATACTAGTTTCTATCTCTATTCTTGATTCACGCTTTTCAAATTAACTCTAGATCCAAGGTTTACAACTTGACCTTGATCTTTAGTTAGTTATGTTTTAGATCATTAGGATGCTTTAAAACATTTACAATATGCTTGCTTGACCCTCAAGTAAAGTTTAAAAAAAAATAAAAACTCTATAAATAGAATTATAAGATTTTATCTCACGTGTTAAGTCAGATCCACTTTTTGCGGGTTCTGTAAATGACTGTCAGTTATGATGGTTGGGCTGCTCTATCAGTTTGTTGGTTTTCTTTAATTCTTTGCTCTATTGATTTTCTACTCCATCGGTGTCCCTTAATTGAACTGTTCCGTCAGGTTCTTCCATTTTCTTCTCCACCGGCGATGTTCACAAAACTGTGCCATCGGTAATGTCCTTTATTCTTTGTCATCGGTTAAACTCTTGTCAGTGTTTGTAGGGAAATTCTATACTTAGCATTTTCATGATATACATTGTCATCTCATCAGGTATATTGCTTTCTATCCGTCGGTTATGCCTATACCGATGACCTTTATCATGTTTTTCACTCTAAGTATAATAATGGAAAAACTTAATGTCATCAATCTTCCCCTTTGATATTAGTATCAAAAATTGATATGTGCAACATACTTGATGTATTAGTATGTACACGTATGTATACATCTTCCATAGTCATGAAATGACTCCCCCTATGCATATGCTGGTAAGTGTAAGTTTATGTACATATAATTGACTTCTCCCTTTTTGTTTCCTTTTTTCTAATATATTGTACATATCTATCCTTTCTATACATACATTATACATATCTTTATCTCCTTTATTCTAAAGTAGTATATTGTACATATGTACTATACATTCCTCCTTTTTTGCTAATGAGGGCAAAGGTACTTACAACTTGTCAAAAATGTGAGAGTGTGAGGCTTTGATTTTCTCCATCATCTTCTTCCATTTCTCCTTCAAATTCTCAAGAGCCATGTGCTCAAGTGATATCCTTACAAGCATGTCATATATGTTGTCTACCACAGACATTTATGGGGTTGAGATCAGATTTCTTGCTTCTAAAATGTGTTGTTGCAGAGTGGTGAGGTTTGGCAAAATGTGAGCCTGTAGCTCGGTAACCTTATTTATGAACTGTCTCTGCATCCCATATCTCTTGTCTCAATCGGTTTACCTTTGTGATCTTTTCATGATGCAACTTTATTGTGTTTACATCAGAGGTTAAACTTAGTGCACTAGCTGTCAGATTTGAATCTAGTTGGGACAAATTTTCACTATTTTCTTTTGTTAAATTTTCTCGTGTGCACAATTTCTGAACTAAGGTAACAACTTCAGCAATCATAGGTTCTAATTGACTTGCTAATTCAGAGAGCTTTACCTTGTTCTCTGCCACTTCTTGCCTGATCTTCTCAACTAATTTGTGTTGATATTTCATCTCTGCCTATTCTTCCATTGCCTTCTCTGCATCTACATTTTGATTGGTGATGGCATCGGTAAGAACTGCAATTTGTTCCATGACTGATATGCCATCGTCAAATTTTGTATTAGGAACAAGTTGATGTAGTATGTCTCTTTCTTTATCAAGTGCTTGGGCTTCCCTGTGTGCCTTTTTCATTTTCTCCTATATAGATTTGCATTGGCATATCACTCCAAACTTTTGAAGTGCTCCAGTATCTAAAGTAGATACATCCCACTTGGGTATTTCAATTACCTCATCAAGTGTTACAACCAAGATGTCTTTCTTTATTACCTTCTTCTTCTTCTTTGGCTGGGAGATAGATTAGTGAACTACCATTTGGATACCTTGAGATTGGACTGATTTGGTAGGTGAGGGTCGAGAAGATGAAGCATCTTATTGCTTCTATTCAGAGTCCACCGATTGGTTTTTTGAAGACATCTCTTCATTGGCCTTGGGTGTATCAACATATTTATCTTCCTTTTCTTTCATGCTCTCATCTTTCTTAAATTCTTCACTTTTTTCTTTCTCTTCATCCTTTCTCAATGTTTCATCTGTTTTAGTATCTTCTCCATTGTCTTTTTTAGTAGACATATTTTGTTGATTGTCAGTTGAATCCTTCATCTCTGTATCTGTATCTTTTTGAGTGTTTGATGCATCTTTATTTTCATCATTACCCATGTCCTTAGGTATATAATCATCTTTCTTAGATGATTTCTCTTGACTTGATTCAATATCAATAGCTTGTATCAAAATTTTCATATTGGTCGGTGTATTAACCTCTGCAGTGCCAATAGGTGTATCCTATCCGTCAGTATTACCCTGTGCAATATTGATATCTTCATCTTATTTCACCTCTTCTACAAGATCTTTTCCTATAGTGTCATTGATGATGATGTTATCCAACCATGTTTCATCATTGATATCTTCAGTTATGTTACCTTTTATTGTCAATTCTTCTTTGGTAACCTCTTCTTCATTACTCAAGTCAATATGAATTGGACTTGGTGGAATTTTTCTTTCCTCACTCTAGGTTTTGTCAAGAGTAGTGTCGGGCCATACCTCATCTACAAGTTCAGTATGTTTGTTTCCAGTTGCCTCATTCTCTTCTTTTTCCAATTCCACTGATGAGTCATCTTTTGCATCCTTAATGATGATGTTTTCCTTAATGGGCTAGCTTCCTTAATGGGCTTGTTAAGTATCTTGCACCACTTTTTAATGCTGTCTCAATCAAGCTAAATTAGCTTCCCTTTGAGAAATGTTTATGCTCTCATTTTGGGTGAGAACTGCTTTTCATAATTCTTCATCATTTCACTTATCTCTTCCTTCTTTGAATCAGAAGGCATAAGAGCAACATGTACTCTTTCTCTTATCTCTTTTTCCTGATGTAGTGCAAATGTCCATCTTGGAGACAATCTCGCTGATAGTTCCTTGGGAACGTCATATTTTGAGAATTATAGTGGAACATAATGGTGTTTTCACATTTTAGCTATAATAGCATCTTCTATCTTGTTTTGATCTTCTAGATCAATTTTTAACTATTTCCTAATGTTAGGATCTGAAATAGATGGTGATTCTAAAATGTTCTTACATATTTCATCAATGGTTTTGGGAACCAAGGGTTATTTTTCTTTTTGTATTTCTATGTCAGCTTCATCCATATCTGAGTCATCCAGATCCTGTTTTGTTCTAACTCATTTCCTCCTTTTGGTCTATTTCTCCTTTGGTGAGACCAGTTTTCTCTTGTAGGTTCTCGCTTTACCTTTCTTAAGTGGTGAAGGAGTTGGTTCCTTTGCTATTTTTCTTCTTGTCCTTGCAGTGGCTTTAGTTCTTTCTTTGTTAGGTGGAGGAGGAGGTGAATCTGAATGTGTACCCTTTGAGTCATTCTTTTCTATTTCTTCACTAATAGGTGACTGGCCCTCAATTTGTTCCTCCTATCCTTCTGTTTCCTCTTCACCTTCTTCATAAACTACAAATTTCTTGCTTAGGTTTTTAACCATTTTGTTCTTCTTGTTTATAATTTTCTTGATAGCAAGATCTATCTTGATCTTTGATTTGGATTCTTCATAAGTGCCAAATCTTGCTTGCTTGTTGTCCACTGGTTCATTCAATAGTGCCTTGATGCACTTAGTAGCCTATCTTGTTTTAATCTCATATTCTAATGGTGATAGCCAGGATTTCCTAGGTACTACTGGTTTGATATAGGTAAAATTAGTATCTACCATAAAAAATATGTCCTCTTTGTGTTCTTCTATCAAACTCTCAGGTATTCTAGTTCTATCTTGCATCTTTTCCTTAATACCTTTGAAGTATTCATTCATTAGGTCATCAAAATATGTTCCTAATGACTCCATATGCTCACATATCTGTATGGTGACCAGTTTGCTTCTGTCCCATACTACTTTGCCTATTGAAGGAAAGTATTCTTCAAAGTAAAAGAATATGCACATGATTAGAGAACCAAACTTATAGGTTTTTGTCTTTGAAGATCTTATGGTGTTCATTTTCTCTTCAAGTTGATTCAACAAAATCTCTGCAAGATCCATCTTCTTTCCTAGTTTTATGATCTTGTAGGCTATGCTCATAGCAGTGCTTGCTATGTTGCTCATTCTTCTGGCCTGAAATATTTTGTATCCTAAAACACATGAACCAAAATTGAGTTCCTCGTTAGTGATAGTGCTGACCTTGACACCTCTCTTGTCTAATTTTGCACCAGTTATCTTTTCCATTTCCTTCAAGGATGGGTGCTTGTGAGTTTGTGGCTTGTCGGTTGTGGGATATCTAGTAACCACATGAATAACATATTTTTTTATTTGTTTTGGCTCATTTAGCCATAATGTCTGGTTATGCATCCTACTAAGAACTATCTGTATCCATTCGGTTTTAAAAACCCTGGGAAAGTGCAATACATTTGTGAGACCTTTCACTTATAGATGCTTGTTCTCTTCTTTCAGGTTTCCGTCTTCATCACATAATTCCTTATAGGCATTGTCTAGGTCCAGATCTCCTAATTCTGAGATCTTGCAATGAATATAGGACCTTACGTCCTCTACCAGCTAAACCCTAGGTGGGATTCTGGAGAATGCTCCAAAATCATCAAGTTGTGATGCAATTTCTGGGTGTAACTTGTATTTAGGTTCAACACAAATGTTGTTGCTGATAAGATTGATTGTTTTCTTGTTATCCTCTTTCAATTTTTCAATTCTTGAAGTAGATGCCATCATATTTGATATTTTAGGGCTTCCCATAAATAAACAGTGGGGTCGGTGATTATAGGTACTTACTGAATCTCTATGATCGCTCGTGAATCCTTTGAGTTGTGTCAAAATCTTGCTGAGGTCGCACTTCAATCTTCTCTTCAATCTCTCTACTTGGTTTCTCAAAAATTACGGGTGCGAAATGAGTTCTTCCATCGTGCTTTTATTACTTTTGTGCCCTAAGTTGTCACTAATGCCCAACAAATTGTCGGTATACAAAGATTGAGCTCATCGGTTGAGGCATAAATAACATCTTTGATGTAGGCGCAAAGTTTCAAGGTTGCTAGAAGCTTTGGTGACTTCACCGATGATTGTTGGTAAAATGGCGACGACAACTACTGTCGGGTCAAGGATCACCGATGTCTGTCGGTTTACACTTAGCAACTTGGCTTTTGTGTAATAACTGATACATTTTGGTAAGTAATGTCAACTTTTCTATGTGTGTTCACCGATGCTAATTTGTACCCATTAACCGATGGTTGTTTTTTCAAATAATATTACAAGTAAAAATATAGTGCATCCTTCAATAATGCTAATTTTTCTATGTGATCAATATGTAATGGAACCGATGCATAATATAACTTGTCATAATGTAGTTCCATACTTACTTGTGCAACTTAGTTGGAAATGGTGATGCCACCAGATCCATTGGATGGGGAATCATCATTTGCATTGCTTGTTCCAACACCTTCACTATTTGTGGCTTTTATCCACATCTTGTTTCTCATCTTCTTGATGTCATCAATGGTGTTTCCATTGGGATAAGTGCTTGTTTCTGTCAGTCGGTCTTTGCAATCTTTTATCACATGTCCAACCTTATGACAATGTAAACATGTCATACCTAGATTGAACCATTCTCTTGGTCTTCTAGTCCATTTTATCATACAGTTGGCAGATATATGACCAAAACTTCCATATGTTGTGCAATTTACCCAGGTCTTATAGTCCCAAACATATGAGTTATTGACTCTTGTCAGTTTGTAGCCATTATCAAGTTCTTTTGGTGACCATACCTTCTTTTTCTTTTTCCAGCACTCCTGATGTGTATGTCCATTTATTTTGCAGGTAGGACAGTATTTGTCTATGTAGTTTTCCTTCATTGGATTTGTCACCTTGGATATGCATTCAAATGCCTTGTGTCTTTTCTTGTGACATTTATAACAATTACCAATGAAAGTAGATTGTGATTGAGGAATACCTTTCATTTTGTTTCTGCAAATGTTAGAGGTGTGGCCTGGTTTTCCACAGTGATTGCACGATAGCTTCTTGGTTCTTGGAGTTGCATAAACATTCCTTTGATCTAATTGATTAGATGATTCTCCATTGTTGGTGTACCATATTCATGTGTAGTTGTTGACTCTTCTTTGTCTGTCAAGGAAATCATCCATTCTTTTGTTGCTATCTTCAGCTTTCTTGATCAATTCATTGTGTTGATTCTAAATTTTGACTTCATGCTTTATCTTCTCATTCTCTTTGCTTAGCTCACCGATGATTTGTATTCTTTCAATGAGTTCAGTATTTAATCTATTTGCCTCTTGACTCATAAGAATAATCTGGTTGGTAATCTCATGGTGATGATCAATAAGTCTTTGAATTTTTGATTCTTTTTCTTGTAGCTTCTCTATAATTTTCCTCCTATCATAAATAGCCAATGTTCATTCAGATTCATATTTTCTTGAATCATTCAAGACATAAATCAGTTTTACCATCTGGGTCTCTTGACCGATTTGCATCATTTTGATTTTCTCAGTCAGATGTAGATTGACTTCTTGTAGACTTGTGATCTCTTCTACTGATTTGTCTGATGTTTTGCTTGTAGCGGATTTAGCTGAGTTGAAGTAATCTGGGTTCTCCTCTTATTGATAATCTTTCTCATTAAGCCTAGTTTCCATAATCTTTCTTTCATCAAGCAACTTTCTCATGCTTACTCTCGCCTCTTTATATTTCTCATAGTAAATCTGAATTTGTAACTGCTCATTCTAAATAGTTTTGTCCAGTCTGTACTTTTCCATTGTGTGGATCTTTTCTCTTAAGTCTTTAAGCTTTTAAAAAAAGAGACTTAGCTCTGATACCAATTGTTGGAATTATTGGAATGATTTACTGAGAGGGGAGGGGTGAATTAGTACCTCTAAAACCTTTTATGTGGTTGGCCCATTAACCTTTGTGTCATCAGATTTGTATATTCCTATTTATCGGTTTATCTTTCTTTATGTATGTGAAATCATAATATAAGTTCTTTGCATGTGTAAACATTCAATAAACATACATGAAATTAAATAAAACATTACACAAGATATGATATCACAGAAAACTCTTGTTAGCAAGTAAAAACTGCGGTGGGGATGTCTACCCACAGAAATTCACTATCTACAGATAAGAAGGGAGCCAGTTAAGACTTACAATTTGATCACTTCTGATGATCTACCTTGTTAGGAGTATTATAGTGGAGACTTGTTAGGATCTACTTCGTTTGAAGCTTTAGCAATACCATTAGGTGTGCACTATGTTAAGAGATTTGTCAAAGAATTGTTAAGTCCATGTTCTACAAAAGGATTTCTATTGTGATGCACTTTTTAGAATGCAACTACAATATAAATGTTGATTTGATAGTATATCCAATCTCTAATTGCTGATAACAGATCCTGTAAAGCTTACAATTTATATGTAATCACCTTGGGTGATTTGATTAATACCTTGTCTCTGCTCGTTGGTAGCCTTGTTTGTGTTCTTGATAACTGATGTAATTTTTTTCTAAACTTTGCATGAATTCTCTTCTGCTTAGATGCTCTCCATGGCTACAATCATTTTTCAACTAATTACAAGTCTCTACTATTACAAATGATTGAGCATCTATTTATACTAGTTTCTAGCTCTATTCTTGATTCATGCTTTTCAAATTAACTCTAGATCCAAGGTTTACAACTTGACCTTGATCTTTAGTTAGTTATGTTTTAGATCCATTAGGATGCTTTAAAACATTTACAATATGCTTGCTTGACCCTCAAGTAAAGTTTTAAAACAAATAAAAACTCTATAAATAGAATTACTATGTTTTATCTGACGTGTTAAGTCAAGTCCACTTTTTGCGGGTTCTGTAACTAACTGTCGATTCTGATGGTCGGGATGCTCTGTTAGTTTGTCAGTTTTCTTTCATTCTTTTCTCTATCAGTTTTCTACTCCGTCGGTGTCCCTTAATTGAACTGTTCCATTGGGTTCCTACCTTTTCTTCTCCATCGGTGATGTTCACAAAACTATACCGTCAGTAATGTCCTTTATGCTTTGTCATCGGTTGAACTCTTATCAGTGTTTGTCAGGAAATTCTATACTTAGCATTTTCATGATAGAGATTATCATCTCGTTAGGTATGCTTTTTGTCCATCGGTTATGCCTATACCGATGACCTTTATCATGTTTTTCACTCTAAGTATACTAATGGAAAAACTTAATATCATCGTAAAGATACAGGGTATGTTGCAGTAGAAATAAAGCAAGTGATCAAAAGGGGAAAATGATGTTGTTTTGGGAGCCTTAGTGGAAATTTTGCAGCATAGGATAGATTTATTAAAAGATAAAGTGGATATAGTTTATGGTGATTATGGTAAATTTCCAGGCCTACAAGTTGAAGTAAATAATTTTGTGTCAATTTTGAATCCTTACTATGGAACATGGTCAGTTAGAACTGGGTTATTTGAGAGGTTAGCATCATTGCAACCATTGAGATTAGATTTTCCAGAGATTGTGACTTAAGTGTGAGAATAGATAGAACAAATTGGGGTGACCTTGTCCTTTTTCAAAGGCAAGGAAAATCAAATTGAGGCCAGAATAAATATGTTTGGGCCTGACTACAATAGAATTGTGCCATCAATCAGCTCTGAGGATAAAAAAATCAATCCACTAGGAGTATGGAGCTTAGAATTTGATACTTTATTACCTAGTAAAGAGGTATATATTTCTGACACTGGCGAATTGGATATGGAGAGGTTCAACAAGATCTTAGATGAGGCCTTTAAGGAAGAAATAGATTTCAATAAATTCATAACAGATGTCAAGAGCATTATAGATGCTAGCTGGGAAAGGAAGAAGACACAACTAGAGAATATTCAGAGCTTTGATTGGCCAGTAGAACATGATGTTATAGCATGGGATGTTCTTACAAAGCCCAAAAACAAAAATCTTGCCACTGTTGACCTCAAAATTATTGATGAAGAATAGAAGAACACCTGGCACCTACTCTTTGAGCATAGGGAGGTTATTCATATTGAAGACTAGTGTAAATTAGCCGGTAATGGCGATCACTAGGTCTCGCTACAAATATTGGAGGCTATCTTGAACACATACAGACAAAGGTGCTAGTAGTCACAAAAAGACAAGATCAAATCAGATTTCATTCTTCATTTTTGTCCATCCACCGCTTGGTCTCTTCTTGTCTTTTGTCCTTTTCCATGTTTTTAGGGTTAGGTCTTAAACCATCCAAAGCTTGTTGCATCCTTACTTATTAAGGATTCCAAATGGTTTTAGGCTATATATAGAGTATGTTGTAACTTTATTAAGGATGATGGAATATAATGACAAGGTAGACTACTAAAATTTTGTATGAGCCTCTGTATATTTTGGTGTATTGAATGTATTTTGAAGCAGTTAGACATTAATAAAATACATTGCAATCTGTATTTTATATCGTGTGTTGTCTCTTTTATCTCTATTCAAGGATTTATATATTTAGTCTGTAAGGCATTTAAATATATCAATTACAAGGTAATTGTGTAGTCATTTGTGAGGTCCTTCAAGGAAGGATTAGTTCTTTCAGGTGATCCCAGGAAGCTGAATATTGGTATTAAGATCTGAAAACAAAGTTGTAGGAGTGAGAGGATAGTTTGTAAGGCATTCTATCTAGGTTGCATGTATTTTCATTAATCGCATAATTGTGGATTTGCATTTGAGATTGACTCTGTTGCCCATAGGATTAGACACTGGTTTATGGTTTGACAATTAATTGTTCATCATCCAATATTTAAAATTAATCAATTACACTTCATTCATAGAAAGCACATATTTGCAAGTAATTGTATTCACAGAGTATACAATTCAGTTTGATGATTCCTTCAAGAGAGAATCAATATGTTGACCCTCCTAAGTTCAGAGAACTATAAAAGGAAGAAGGATGAGAATCCTTATCACATTACTATTTTCAATTGTCAAGATAATGGTTTGGCTTAAGCTCTATATCAGGTTAATCACAGTGATTTTTGTAGTTTTCTATTTATTGATACAGTAAAAGGCATTCATCAAATTAGTAAAAAGACCTAATCCACTATAACTAATACTACAAGTTAGTAATCATTCAAAGGTAACACCTTCCTGAGTCTGTGGAGCTCAAAAAGAAGGAGGATATTATCCAATCCTCATCAATTACGCTTTTCTTGCATATGGTAAATTGGAAATATACAAGACCAAGCTTTCACATTATTTTAAAGGTTCTTTCAAGAGAAATCCCTAACATAATGGATGCCATTTTTGCAATAGGAGAAAATATCTCACCATATCCAACATCCTCATCTTGAAATTAGTCATTGGAAATCAAAATTTATTTATACTTAGCAATACCTCCATTTTCACCAATCATTTTATTAAACACTCATTTGCAACTAATAGGATTTCAAAGCTTCTATTTCTTCATCCATAGAAATTTTCTAAGACTCTGCATCATCCATACCCAATGCTTCTCCTACAGATATATGTTTATCTATGTTAGTATTCAAATAAAAAATACCGATCTCCAATCATCAAGTGAATACCTTTTAGGTGGTTTTTTTTAATATCTAATAAACCTTCAAATTATTGTATTTGGAGGTTCTTCCTCATATTCCAAATATCCAAAGATAGATGATATGTACTTAACTTATTTATCTAGGAGTCTTGTTTCAATTTTTTTAGGAATAGAATGAAATTTAATCCTGTCTTCCTTTTTAGTTTATTTTGGCTTCAATGTAATAGAAGGATCCTTAGTTTCTCTAAATATAACACTTCTACTATGTATTAACTTCTATAGAATAGGGCCATAGAGCTTGTATCCTTTCACATCATAACTATATGAAATGTAGATTCATTTCAAAAAAAAATTCTCCAACTTTTTTTGCTTCTCATTTGACACATGTACATGTGCCTTAAAATAAAAAAACTCTAAGATGTCTCAATGAAGGCTTATGACCTAACCATGCCTCCATTGGATTTTTATCAACAAGAGCTGATATAGGAGATATGTTAATTAGGTAGCAAGTAGTTGCAAAAAATTTAACCCATATATTTTTTTTTTCTATACTAGCACCACTCAGCATACTCCTAGCCTTCTCCATTAGTTTCTTATTAATTCTTTCTAAAAATCCATTTTTCTATTGAGATTATAGAGTTTTCTTATGTTTTTTAATTCTACTATCTTTAAAGAATCTATCAAAATCATTACAAAAAAAATTATATACATTATGAGTACTTCAACATTTTTTTTATTTCTATAGTGCAACTCAACCATTACATTAAAATATTTAAATCAAATGAAAACTTCAAATTTAATTTGTAAAAATATAATCATATTCTCTTGCTATTATATTCAACAACTGAGGCATAATATGTGGATATTACAATGGAAGGAACATCTACAAGGCCAAAAATATTATTATAATGATTAAAGATCTAACACACTAAAATATTTATAAGAACTCAAGTAAAATTGAACAAGGTGTTATTTTCCACAAATGCATATTGATAGAAATCAAATTCAAGATTATAATCATTCAAACCTTCAACAAGGTTTCTATTTTCAAGGTACTTAAACTCTTTTGTCCAATGTACCTAAGTATTTGAGGACATAACATAGTCTTCTCTATAGGTAACTTTGATTTAGTAGAAAGAAAACTATTAGGTACCCAAAAGTCATGACCATCTATTGAAGGTGAAACCCTCACGTCTTATAATGAAGTATCCATAGAGTTTATTTTCACAAAAGTACTATTACACTCACTATTGTATGCATTCAACTTATACAATGATCCAAACCTGTTAGGGGTCTAACAATCACCATATAACCTCTCACCATTTTCTAACTTGTTGTATCGTCCTAAAAATTAAGAACCTAACTTGTGCTCAGTTTGGGATGATTTTGTGTCTACTTTAGTGTGTTTCCTATGCTAGGACCTTATATTTCACTTAAATGCATATCTAATTCAAATATGGGTCCTCCTTCCTCAATCTTTCTTGAACTCAAGGTTGGGTCTCCCTTCTAGGCTTGATTTTCCTTTCTCCATCCAATCCCATAATTCATTTCCTCACCTAGGACGTATTCATAGAAAATTTCCTTTTCTACCCTAGCTCATTTATGAATTCCCTAACATCCCCATGAAATTTGAGCCCATTTTTCCTGGGACATGTTGATTGGCCAAATTTTTCCTAAGTACAAGTTGAGTGGTCGACTTGTCCCTGGGATTTTTTGCTCAAATTTTACCTAGATCCTGATGCATGGCTCTTCTTCCTAGGTTATCAATTGGGGTTGACCTAGATCAAATTTGAATGCCAAATTTTGAGGATTTACTATAAAGGACCTCCTATCTCCTCATTTGATATACAAAAATCATATGCAAACTATATTCAAGCATTTGAGCAATCAAGCATTCAAGTTAAGCAATTGAGGATTTAGATTTAAGATTTGAAGGCAATCATCCATTTCAATATCTCCAAGTCTCCATTTCTTCAATATCTATTAAAGGAAAAGGGATATTTTCTAATTGATGCAAGTTTCTCTCCCATGATGGCCAAGTAGAGGAATTCTCAATCAAGCAAGGATATCCATTCATTCATTCTTCTCTCCCTTCTTCCTTTACAAGTGGTTATCAATTGTATCAACATTCAATATCTAGGAGTGATAATCATAGATCCATGCATTTGTGAAAGAGTAATTGATTTAATATCTCATTCTAATGTAAAATCTTTGGATTCCAAGCACATTCAATAATATTTATGGATTTGAGTGATTACTACATTCATTCATGAGGGTTTCATACCAGGTAAATTAGCAATTTGCCTTTTATGTTCCTTTCCTTTATGAAACTTCAATTTGATTTTAAGGTTGATTCCTAAATAGGGTTTTGACCAAGGAAACCCCATTTCCACAACCTTTTCCCCCATTTCTATGTCCATGAATAGGTTTTAGAGTGACAAATCCAGTTCTAGGTGGTACAAGTGTTGTTATAGAGTCGGGAAGAGTTTCATCAGATTTTTTCAAGAACAAATGGAATTGTTGACTTTTTCCCCCAAAGTTGACTTGTATCCTAAAATTCGACTTGTCCCTACTATTTTTAAGTGAAAATTTCAAGACAGATAGATTCAGATCCCTATTTTTCATATCTACAGTTACATGAGGATCTGAGGTTCTAGCGATAGTCAAATTCAGATTCAAAGCTCAGTCTTCCTCATATCATTTCAAGTTGCACTTATTCTTCCCTATTTTTCCTTGAACTTACTTTATCAAATCAGATCTATCATCTATATTTACTTTCCATACATTTATTTACATTAAACAAATTAAATCCCCACATTGTGTATATCTTGCATTGGCACCCTTATTCTTTTGGTTGTGCTAATCAGATTCACTTTGTTGTGGATTTCCATTCCTATGTATAGAATTGGATCTTGGGGAGTGATATACAGCTTGACATTTCTCACCATTTTCAACTATACATTTTGGCGAGCTCAACTCATAATATTTCCATTCCAATTCTTGGTGTTATATTTCATTCACTATAGAATTCGCTAAATTTGATTGGTGTGTCATAACATATGTGGTGACATTCCTCCTTACCTCTATTTATCAGTCACATGGAGTGAATCATGGTTTCTGGCATTTTATGATTTTTTTACTCCTTAATGGTGTTATTTCATATGGAATTATGAGGTTATCTAATATCTTTATCCCTTATAGGTCATGCTTCAAGTCACTTATAAATATTTCATGTTATTTTATCATTGAATTTTTAACAAAATGCATGGAATATGTGGATGAACATAAGGATGACACAAATCTCAATCTTCTTAATCCTAATCTTGTAATGCCTAGTAATCATGATGATAGAGATCTAGATCCTAATGATCCCTTTGAAGTGAGACCTAGATCTCCTCTTTCTCAACCCACTTTAATGGATAATATTAGAGAATTGAATTTGTGTACTTTTGATGCAGACACATTTTGGGTTCTTTGGCAATTTGCATCAACCAAAAAAATTTACTATTTTTAGTTGTTCCTATTAGCCAGTCTCTATATTTTCAGTGGCATTACTTCAATTTGGCTCATCTTTGACTATGTTCCTCATAAAATATTCTTCACATTGTGTTTGATCATCGTTTGGGTTTGCACCTTCTCATGCCCAAAATTCCGCGCTAAAAAATGCAACTTTTTTTTTTTTTTTAAGGTAAAATTAAAGTCAAGAGGGTCTAAGGGGAATCATGACTAAATGTCAACCTCCCTTAACCCTAGTCGTCTTCAAGTTAAAGATGCACAAGGTGACGTAATTTGATTGCCTGGAATTAGATTTAGGATAACGCTCAAGGTTAAACATGGCGAGGTTATAAAGATACGCATGTCATTCCCTAATTTCATAATAGAGTTTGATGATGTGGAGAAGAGAGAGAGTCTCTATTCTCGACACCAGGGTCATTCAGATAAATTGGTAAACTAATAGTTTAATGATTCTACATTTAAATTAACCCTCTAGGTATGGCACCTCTATAATATTATTTTTATAATAGTCAGTATACTGGCCACATATATTGACCACATAAAAATAGCATTAAGAGTCCCTAAGTTTTATTTTAAAAGAAACTTTAATTAAATCTTCTCCTATACGAAAACTCAGTTAAAGTGTTTAACTATAGTCTGGTTAAATTTGATTTTGAGAAGGTTCTCCTAGTTTAAAGGTCAAGGATAGGAAGTCGGTTTAAAGATTTAAGATGCTAATTAGAGATGAACCCTTAACCGCTCAATAAGTCTATGAAGATTTAAATTAATATATTTTACTAGAAATAAATCAAATAATTTTTTCGCAATCCCCCCCCACAAAATTTACTATAAGTTAATCTGCCAATATTTAAGAGGAATTAAAAAATCTCTTCTTTTCCTTCATTAAAATAAAATTTTGATAATTAAGTCTTTCTTTTATTTTATCCTAAAGACTAAAATAAACAAATTACATTAATCCCCAAAATTTAATTTAATTACCAATTAGTGAACTATAAATGAAATGTAAACTTTTTCTTTTTAAAAGAAAAGGAAAACTAAAAGACTAAATAAAGTTGTTTCCCACTAAAAGTCTTTTATTCCCCCTCAATTTTGAAATCCTAACCCTAATTTTGAAATTAGGGTTAGGGTTCCAAAATGAGATTACTAATCTTCACCCTTTTGTTAAAAAAAAACACTCTTTACTCTCTTCCCTCCAACCCTATCCATTTTTTTTGTTTTTCCATTTTTGGTGTTGTAGGTATGGCAGCCATGAAAGGATATCCCTAGAAAATGTATATATATCTTTATATATATATATACACTTACTTTGCTGTAAGTATATATATATATATAATTTTATTGCAGGATATACAAGGTTCGGCGACTGAAGAGGGAGACTGTATATATTTTTTTCTTAGCAGAGATTTTGGAGGGGCGGCGGGGTTTATTTCCATCCGCGCCCTCTTTTAAAAAAAAAAAATGGAATGCCGAGTGGGCGGGCTGGGCTGTGCGGCCACCAGCCGCACCACAGACCGTGACCCTTATGGCCACGACTGTGGTGGGTGGTTCCGCTGCCCAGCGTAGGGGGGCCAGGTCCCTTCCCCTCCGCTGCCTCCCTTAAGGGAGAGCGGGGAGGATGGGGGTCGTGCCCCTCCCCCCCTTTTTTTTATTTTATATATTTTTTTTAAATAAAATGAAATCTTAAAAAAAAATAGACCGCGTGCCATTCGATTTTTTTTTAAAATAAAATTTCAGATTTCTATATATAGATATATATATATATATATATTTACATAGTAGATATTAAAGTAGATAATATTTAGAAAATATTAGTATAGACATATTTGTATACAGATTTTTTTTGTGATGACATATATATATGTGTGTGTGTGGGTTCTCTTTCCCATTATTTATAATCTTTTTTTTTGAAACATATTAGCAGTAGAAAGTAATTTTATGGAATCAGATTTAACATGCATGTCTAAATAAACATATATCTATCTTTTTATTAAGTTGAGATATGTATGACTATATTTGAGAAGCACAAGTATTTTTATGGAAGGAATTTTCTTTTTAAACTTTCAGATTTTTCAAATCAAATCTAAAGAGCATACATTTTAAATAAAATAGATTTCTTTCCTTTCTTTGGTAGCAACAATAAGCTAATATAACTAGATTTACTCCATAAAGAAAAATCTCAACATGAAGGAAATTTTAATTATTCATGAGGTTATTAACAACAAAATGAAATAACACCCTAATATATATTTACAAACTACTTTCAAGTATGCCTAAGACAGCCACATGGCTTTTTACAAAATCCTTTCTTTTCTCAAGCTATACACTAACATATGCCATAAGGCTTTTACAACAATGATAACAAAATGTTGAAATCTCTGTCACTACGTTTTCTTCTTTCCAATCCTTTATGCATCTTTACTCTTCAAAATCTGCATACAAAAAAAAAATAACAAGGGAAACAAGAAACCATGGGGAAGCTCTCCACCCAACCTAGGCCTCTTATGAGGCCACCCCCGAGCTTGGGGAATCAAACAAAGGTGGGAAAAACACTCATACCACAACAACAAACAAGCACATGCAACATTTACATAAAACTCCCAATCCATAGGCTTTAACAAAGGACCATTCAAGGATCCTACTTGGGGTGAAGTGGACCAAGTACCCAAGGGAGAAGGCCATCCCAAAACATAAAAATTTCAGCCTTCACATGGTTGTTCAAAATAATCTCTCTCAAATTTACAACTAAAACAATGTCAAACCCTTATGACCCCCAATGAAGCACTATGAGGGAGGCTTCATGGAGCCCATACTCCATGCTTTTTCCCTCTCCTCCTTGAGGAGAGACTCTACACCAAGGGCTGTCATAACTCCTCCACCCCCAAGACTACTCTTCCCTCCCAAGGGTGAGTGAGTCTTGATACTCCCATTAACAAAAACATACAAAGGAAGAACAAAAGAAAATATTTACAACAACATCCAACAATACATTAACAACAAGATTCATGGCTTTTTCAACAACCCCATAAACACATCAACAAGAATATACAAGAGCACATAAGAATGCATGAGAGAAAAAGAGTGCATAAAAATTCCACCAACCTAAAATCCAAGATTAAGGAAGAAAGTTGTAGAAGAGCTCCCTTTTAGCCAAATCCCTCCTTCCCAAGATCTCCAACTCTAGCAATGTCCCTAAATTAGGGAGTGGGTGTTCAAACTCTCCAACTTGGAGAGTTCCCACTAAAAAGCCCTCTAGAAAGCTCATGGGGAGAAGAAAAGTTCTCTAATTGGTCCCTCTTCCCTAAACTCTTACACCTTAC
>MU225968.1:526733-538965 GCA_018584345.1 Thuja plicata | reverse complement strand
TCGAAATTTCAATGAGGTGACCACACTCCCATCTCCCAACCCAAGGTATGCATATGGGGATTCACCAATGTACTAATCTAGGTAGGTGGACAACCATTCCCAAGTTGACATGTCATGGCCTTAAGTAAAAAACACAAGTGTCAAATGAAACACACAAAATTTACTTATCACTAGGCCATGTCATATCCACTTAGGTAAAACTCACAAAGAAATTAAGAAATACATTTAAAGATTATACTTTCACACTCATCCAATTACTTTTACGAATAAAATTATGAAACAACGAGGTCTTGTCTCTCATCAGACGCAACCTTGGCTCAACTGAGTTCACATATCCCTTTGTTTGGTTCCCCGGATAAAATACCATGGTTTCTTATCTGCACACTCAATTCAAATATCAGTAGTCTGAGAAAATAAATATGCATCCTAAAGAGATAAGAAATATTCAAAATATAAGGACATCATCAATATACTAAGTTATTATTAAAGATCACAAGATTACATAATTCTCATTTTAAGCATTTATCATAAGGTAAAATTCACATTGCAATAAATTGAAATTCAACATTTAAATCAAATAAATCCAAATCTCATCAATAACCATAACATAATCATAATGATTTTCCAAATCAATAGTCTCAGAATAAAGGTTCATAATAGAAAACATAATATAGTCCATAAGATGCATCATAAAGCATCATGTGTCCATACATCTAGAATAATCAAATCCACGGCATAAAGCATAAAGTCCATAATGTCTATAGTGCATCAAAAGCAAAGTATCATATGCTAAATCTATTGCAAGTAGTAAAAATGGAAAACTATGATGGGGTTCAGGGTGAGGCCTCACATCCTCCCCCCTAGGATTGAACTTCCTCCTGGAGTTCATCAAAAAGATGGGGATACTAAGCTCTCATCTGTGTTGCGTCCTCCCATGAAGCTGTAACCTCATCATAGCAATCCCATTGAACCCTAACCTGGTCTAGTTCTCGGCCTTGTAGGACCAGCGTCTGGCGTGCCAAAATGCGAATAGGCTTCAACGCTAGTTTCCCATCCCACTCCACCTGTAAGGCATCCCAATCTATAACGTGAGACTCATCATAAATATATTTTCTCAAAATAGAAACATGAAACAAATCGTGGATGCGTGATAGGCTAGGTGGTAGGGCTAGACAGTAAGCAACTGGTCCTATCCTCTCCAAAATCACAAATGGTCCCACAAATCGAGGTGCAAGCTTAGAGCCCTTTCTTAAATGGATTGGAATCTTGTGAGGCCGCACTCTCAAGAAGAATCTATCTCCAACCATGTATACCCGATCTATCCTCTTTGCATCGACATATTTCTTCTATCGATCTTGCGCCTCTAGGAGACGCTGCCTAATTAAGGCTACCTATTGCTCCATCTCTAGGACTAGCTAGGGTCCAATGGTAACTCTGTCCTCAATCCTATCCCAACTCAAAGGTGTCCTGCAAGGTCTACCATAAAGCACCTGATACGGTGGCATACCCAAAGATGAATGATGCCCATTATTATAGGAAAAATCTACTAAGTGCAAATACTCTTCCCACTTGACCTGATGATCCATAACGTACATACGAAGCATATCCTCAAGAACCTAATTCACTCTCTCAGTCTGACCATCTGTCTCTAGGTGATAAGTTGTGCTAAAATTGAGCCTGGTGCCCAAAGCTGCCTGTGATTCTCTCCAAAAAGATGATGTGAAGAGAGAATCCCTGTCAGAAATGATCTGCTAGGGAATGCCATGCAGTCTGACTATATCCCTCAAGAAGACCTGAGCCACTGCTGGGGCTGTAAATGTTGTACAAATGGGTGAAAAATGAGCCACTTTGGTCAACTTGTCAACTGTCACCATGATAGCATTGTGGCGTCGAGATGACATAGGGAGACCCACTATAAAATCCATGGATATAACATCCCACTTCCACATAGGTACCTCATGAGGCTGAAGGAGCCCTCCAGGATGACCATGCTCAGCCTTCACCTTCTGGCATTCAAGACACCGGGCTACTAACTCTGAAATGTGTTGCCTCATACCTGGCCAATGATAGAGCTGTCTCAAATCAGCATGCATCTTCTTAACTCATGGATGCACCACATAAGGGGCTCTATGAGCCTCTATCATGATGATATTACACAAATCCCTGAAAGAAGGTACATATATGCATCCTCTATAACGTAATAGTCCATCGGACTCCAAGGAATACTTTGAAAATCTACCCACAAGGAGTCTCTGAGATCGAATCAACTGACAAACTTCTAAATATAAGGCATCCTCCTACAAATGGTGTAGTATATGATCTCTCAAGTCTGTACCAGTGATCATGGAAGATAATGTTGGGGATGAAAAAAGCAGTAAGGGTTTTTGAAGTACCATATTGAAATTTTACATTTTAACCCCCTAAAGTGCTTTTTGAGCTTGTTTTCCCTGATGAAATTATGAGGTCTACCATGCATTTAAATTGATAATCACCTTTGTTTTGACATTTGAAGACATCCCTGTTCATTAGTTTCAAGTTTCGAGTTATTTCGTGATGTCTTGTTTTAGGCACTTGTCAAAATCTGCATTTATGCCTAAGTGTCAATCTGTTATAACTGGCCTAGTTTTCCTTTGAATATCTTGCACCCAGAAATGTTTCATGGCCTGCCACTTATGGGATGTTTATTATATGTATCAAAAAACCTATGTTTCAAATCCCAAGTCATTTCGATGTGTTTTGATTTGTTTTCAAACCCCTCAAAGTTGGTAGTTTACTGTTGTCATGCATTGTGTAATTGATCAGAATTCTGAGTAGCCCTGTTTGACTGACCATAACTTTTGACCTTATGAACTAATTGAAAGAATTCATTTTTTAATCCATTGTAGAGGTCAAATAATTTTTGAGTCTCCGTCCTCAAGTCATGACAAATCCATTTGGTCAGTTTGCTAAGCCATTTCCATTTGCAGTTTCTATCAGTGTGCCAAACTGTCAAATGCAGATTTCTTAATGACCTACTTTGAGGTCTTACAATTTTACACCTGGTTGAATGGAATGGATAATTGAATTCTCCCCTGTATTCTAGGCATGGAAATTTTCTATCCTGATCATTTCAGGTCATGATGAATCCGTTTGTCCAATGTGACAATCTGATTCCGTTTGCAGTTTCTAACAATTTGATGCAGATCAGTTGCACAACTTGGTCGGAGGCCCTGTTTGCGAATTTATATTTTGAATGTTGTGATTGGTCAGATCAGGAAAGTTCTTTCCTTGAATTATAGGAAAAATTTACTTCAATTTTTCCAGGTCTCAGATCTTGAGGGTTCTGTTTGCCCACTTTTCAAGTTTCCTTTCATTTGCAGAAATCGATATTCTTCATGTTTCCTGTTTTCTACATTTCCAAGTGGCTACATTTGAGGGGTTTCCAAATGTGCCTAGATGATTGTCAAGAGGTGCCCTTCTGGATCCATATTATCCATATAGCACACTTCCAATATCCAGAGGCTTGAATTCTCAGGAGATCTTTTGACATATTTTCAAAGCTGAAACCAAATGCAGTTCATTGCTCTTGGACAGGGTAATTTGCAGAATTGTTGAAAAGGGGCAACTTGGGCGATTAAAATATTTTCACATGTTGGGTTCCATCAGATGTCACTTTGTAGCATGGAAGAATGTCAACCATCATACGTGTGTGCCCAGCGTGTTGTTCCGGTTACCTGATTTAGTCAGTTTTTGAGGCCAGTTGCCAAAAATGAGAACACTTTGCAGAAATGTCAAAAATGATTATAAA
Source organism: Thuja plicata (assembly GCA_018584345.1). Classification (NCBI taxonomy): domain Eukaryota; kingdom Viridiplantae; phylum Streptophyta; class Pinopsida; order Cupressales; family Cupressaceae; genus Thuja; species Thuja plicata. Next base: position 535,178 of record MU225968.1, on the reverse strand, counting down.
GCCCAATGTTTGACGGTGATGTTTATAACTGAAATCATTTTGTACCCTCCTTGTGATGACTTCCCTTTAAGTATTTTTTTTCAAACAATTGATACACTGATGTAGAGTGTTTTAACAATGAATAGTGGTGGAATCTTTATTTGCATCTGCTAATTGTGTATGCTCAATGGTTTTTACATCTTGACGACAAATCTATTTTGCACCAGATGGAAAATGCTTCATAACAAACCATTAAAGTGGCATCCACTTGATACATTTGGTCAAACAGTTCAAGTGCATCATTCTTTCTGATTGTGCCAAGTTTGAAAGGGGCTGCCACATACAGTCTGCTACGTGGAATCACTATTAAAAAGCTATGCAATATGCCAGAACAAATGAAACATTGTGCAAGCTAAGGGCTGGGAAGAAATTAAAGGTGCCACATTGTAGTCGAAACAAAATACATTGCATGAGGAAAATTTTAAAACATTCAAAAGCCAAGTTTATTTGGCAAATGCTAATAGCCTATCACCTACGAAATAAAAAAGGAATCTATGGATTTGTTGATGAGACTTCAGAAACTTTCAAACATCTCAAAACCGCAGGTGTAAAACATCAGAGAATGTTATAAAGTGTAAAGCCAGATTCCACAACTTTGCCAGCGTCTCCCTGCCAATGCAAAATGTGGGAGTGTAGACAAGGTGTGAACTATTTGCAAGATGCCCCAAAGATACTCCATTACGAATGAATGTAATGGAAATAGTGGCTGTGCTGGAAATGAAGAAGCCTTAAAACCTTTAAAATATTCCAAGTTTGAAATGCGATGAGACTAGGATATGTACAAAACAAATTTGTCAATAAAATTTGTAGATCTTCAAGCAAGGTAATCGGCTGATGTAAAGCCAAACTCCATATCCTTCACCAGCATCCTCCTTGCCTCTGTCAGCGTTTTCCCAGCCTGTTGTCATCGTCTTCCCTGCCGATGCAAAAATGGAAGCACAGACAAAACACATGAACTATTTAACAGGCTACCTCAGAGAGATGTCATCTCATGGAATGAAGTGACTATAGGATATGCTCAAAGAAGATTTGTTTATAAGGCTTTGGAAACAACCTTCAAGTTAATGCATCGGTGGATGTAAAGCCAAACTCCACAACCTTCACCAACAGCCTCCCTGCCTGGGCTAATATGGAAGCTTGTGAATCAAAACGCATGAACTGTTTGACAGATGCCTCAATGAGATGCCATCTCATGGCATGCGATGACTGCAGGATATGTACAAAATGCATTTGTTGAAGGGCTTTAGAAATTTGCAAAGGCAATGCCAAGCGACGGAGGTTAAGCCAAATTCCACAACCTTTGCCAGCATCATTCCACAAGAGCCAGATGTGAAGCCTGAGGAAGTATACAATGGAGGTTAAAAACTAATAAAATGGCAGGTACAAAGCAAGGTATGCTACACAAAATGAGGGGGATTTCATATTAAATGCATTGCAAATAGCATACAGAGCATTTTATAGATAGTGTTGGATTTTTAGAGTAGAAACACGCCAAAAGCCATGAAGGAGAAAGGATTGTTTGAAGTTTTAAAGTTCAAATTGTAAATGTGAATCCATGAAGGGTGGCTCCCAGACCTCTGGAGGGCATTCATGGTGCTCATTAGCAAGAAGACAGTACCATTAACAAGCAGTTCTACAGGAAGGCCTCAAAAACTTGAAACAATGAAAATGGGATATCCCACATTTGCTGTGCGGGGGCATTTTTAGGCTTCATATACTAAATGACATAGTATGTAATATGAAGTGAAAGGAAAGGAAGTCCATGGTGGGCCTCTTGGCTGGCTGGAAGGCTTAGTACATGCGGTGGGCCCTACCCTAATTTTGGACCAAAATGCATAGATGACAAGTGGTGCCCATTTGGTGGTCAGTGAATCAGAGGATGCCACGTGGTTCCTAGTAGGCACCAAGTGGCGCAATTGCAGTGTAGTTCAAAAGGATCAATCAAAAATCAACATGTGGTGCGAAGTGGACCTGTGGACCAATTAGAGGGTGACACTTGGCGCATTCTGGTGAGATGTGCAGATTTTATATTATTTTTATTTTGAAATTCTTTCAACAAGTTGGTTAAAAAGTGTGCATCTTGCACAAGATCCAACGGTTTTCTTATTGGCTTAATGGAAAGATGCACACCATCTAACCTATAAGAAAATAATCCCTTGCACGAAGTGTCACATGCTGGTGCATTGTGAGGAAAAATGAATTAATTAATTAAATTCATCACAAAAGGCAGTGGGTTAACTAGTGTGCAACTTCAAAAGGATCTAAGGTTTTGCTTATTGGCTTAATGGAAAGATGCACACCATCTAACCATTAAGAAAATAAGCCATTGGCCCACTTGTCACTTCAGACACATGGCACCCAGTGGATCTGTAGGCTAATCAGAGGCTGCCACGTGTCACTTTTTTGAAAAAGGTTTTGACATGATTTTTAAAAAAAGGTTTTGAATCCGTGATATTGAAATATTAAAATTAACTATTATTCAATAGTCAAACTATTGAACTAGTGCATAATTTTAAATATTTCAAAGTATTTATAAGTTCAAAATTGAAAATATGCACGGGAAGGCAAACTGGAATTCAAGATTCAGAGGGCAAATTTTATCCGATATACCAAGTATCATATATCACCGAAAAGGTCTCGGAATGAGGATTCTGATTTTGTAGACCATTTGAGTCTAGATCAAATCAAATTCTCGCAATTTCAGTTTGAGTAGTTGCAGATATTTTTCTGCGGATAGACAAGTGTCGGTGATGGAATTTTGTTTTTTCCTTTCTCCTATATTTGGTTTTTTCTCCACTGTAATAGAGGATGTTGAAATTCATACTATTGGGCAGCTTCAAGGCCATGGAGTCTTATTTCTTTGTGTTCTTTGTTTGGCAAAAGTGTATATCTGGATAAATTTTAATGAAGAATGAAGGAAATTCCTGTTCAAAACTTGTATGATGTCTTTGTATGTTTGAATTTTATTCTTATGTATTGATTTGTAAGGCACTTTAATGCATCAGCTATAAGGTAGCTATGAGATTGTTTCTGAGTCTCTTTCAAGGAGAGAGTAATTCTTAGGGGAAAAATCTGAGAGTTGATTGTCTGTATATGAATTTGATGTCCAGATTTTGAAGTGAAAAGGGTGGTTTGTAAGGCATTCCACTTGGGTTTTGTGAGTTTGGATTTATAATTTTCTGGGAATGCATGTGTGTTTGACTCTGTTGCCCAACAGATAAGGCACTGGTCTCTTTCTTGTCCTACAGTTTCTTCATCAAACCAATTATCCAATTCATTTTATATTTCTGTATGAGAGCTGGAATGTTTATGTCTTGCATTCAGTGAATGTAAGGATACATGCTAGTTTCTTTAAAGAAGAAATACATGGGTTAGCCTGCCCGAGTCTAGAACTCAAAGAGAAGAAGGATTTCTTCCTTATCACATTGGCCATTTTCCTAGTTCTTAGCAGATTATGTAGGTGGGATCCTACATAAGATGGTTGAGTTGAACTTCCATATCTTATAAGTCTGAGAACTATCCACTGATGTTCATGTCTGCATAAAAGGTTTTAGTGAGAAAGTATTTATGTATGCATATTTAGTATGTTTTAGGTGCACCTGCCTGAGTGTGTGGAACTCGAAGTAGAAGGAGGATCAAATCTTCATCAATTAGCCTTTTCTTGCCCCTCAATTTGTATGAAGAAGCATATTCATGTGAGTTGGACTAAAATCCCTAAGTCTAGTTTGTGTATTCTCTTTTAGAATTGAAGGATACAAGAAAAAGTGCTAACAAAATGGAAAATCTACTGGGGAATGGAATAAAGGACAGCAAGTTTAAGATGGTTGTTTCCTTGCTTTGCTGAATCATCCTAGAGTCTGGTTGTTTGTATAGAGTCAGATTCAAAAAATTGTTATAAAATTCTCACTGAGTGTGAGTGGCAACTCTGAGTTTTTTGTTTGATCAATGCATGCTTAGAAAGAAAATATGAGGAATTTGCAATTTTGATAGACAGTCTTTGAAGATCCTGATGAAGTTTTGTGGTGGCTGGAAAGAAATCTTAGAATAAGTAAAACATTTTCCTCTACAAGGAGGTGGCAACTCTATGAGAAAATAACCTGATGGAGCTGTGAAAGATGCTCTAGATCTTCTTTATTTCCAGTCAAGAAAGAAAAAGGAGCAGCCGCTGCAATTCTGGTCCAGGTAATCTTCACCGTTTCATGAAAGAAAAGTTATACAAATGGTTGTTCTCCATTAAGTGGTTTTAGCACAAAATAGGAGAACTTTTGAGTTTGGTTGTATACTTCAGTAAGAAAAGGTTTTAGCATGTTTAATTTGAAGTATTGAAGTATACTGTTGCAAAAGTTAGTGGAGAGATTATAGATCTTCTGCAAGATAGAAATATGACTTTCATTTTGGTGAATAAATTCTTAAATCTGTGAAGAATGGAAGATTTTAGTTCACCTAGTAGGCAGCCCATCAGAAGATTCAATAGATCTATCTCTATTAGAAGGTACATGCCATTTTTTTTTGATGGCATAACTAGTTTTCCCAATGTTATTCCTAATGGAATTAGAGACAAATTGCCAATATTTTGTGGGAAATGACATGATTCAGCAAGTCAGCATATTCATTTATTTGTTGATTTGATGGATGATTTTGAGATTGCACATGAAGATGTTCATATGAAATTGTTTGTTTAGACTTTAAGGGATGATGCTCATGAGTGGTTTTCCTTTTTACCAGCATATTTGATATCCTCTTGGAGTGAGTTGCATTCAGCCTTCATGTTGCAATTTGGTGAAAGAGTAAGTGCACATAATGCATTTACTAAGTTGTTACAAATTAGGATTGAGAATGAAGAACTAGTTCCTAATTTTAACATTAGATTCGGAAAGGTTTATAATGATATCCCTAAAAATTGTAGACCCAATGATCAAGTGTGTGTAGTTATCTACTTTGATGCATTTGATAAGGATATGAGCTATTTGTTGTAGGATAAAGAACCTAAGAATTTGCATTAAGCATTCATGGCAGCTATGGAGATTGAAAATAACATGAAGTATGGACTGACAAAGAACCATTTCTCTAGAGATGTTTGCCAGGAAGATGCATTTGAAAGTGAAAATGAATGTCATGTTGAAGTTTCAAATTCATATCAACATGTAGTATCCCCTGCTGTTACAAATAATGTTGTTGAAATTTCAGACTTAAGAACATGTGTTGTTGAGGTTTCTTTGTTACAAAGAGTTGATTCTATTTTTGGTGAAAAGAACACATGTGTTAGTAATGTTACAGTAGTAAATGATAAAGTTGATTCGCTTGATGTTTCCCAATTGCAAGAAGTGGTTTTAGTTGTTGCTTCTCCTATTAATGAATTGCCTTATGTTGAGAATGTTACTAATGATGATGTTGAAGAACATGCATCTCAGTCTTATAGGAATGAAGAAGCTGAAAGTTGTGTTTCAAGTGATGAGAACAAGAGTGTTGATATGCCATGTCATGAAGGGGCATCAAATGAAAATGAAAGTGATCAGTATATACCTCAGTATAGTGATGATGATGAGCCTGAAACTTGTTATCCAAGTGAAGGTGAGGACAATGAAAGTGTTTTTCCATCTTCCTATGAGTCTGATGCAACATGGGAAGGAAAGAGCAATGATGGGAGTGAGTTTTCTCATGAATATGAAGGTAGAGTTCTTTCTTCCGAATCTGAAAATGATGTTTTATCCATGCATGGTATAAATCAGCTTGTAGTTGATAGTTTTGAAGTGATTTCATCATTGCAATATGAGGATAAAGAAGTAGTTGAAGAATGCATTTCACATAATGATGAGTTACTTAATTGTGCAAAGGAATGCCATGAAGTTGTAAGTGATTTTTCTTCCTTATATGCTGAAAGTACACACGATGTTGAAAGTAGTTTTAAGGTGTTTGTTAACCTGCTGTATGATGAGGATGTTGATGTGGATCAGCCCATCATTTGTCAAAATGTGTACAAAGGAGATTTTCATGGAATTATCAATCCACTTTTTGAAGAGCTTGATGAAGTTTCAGATTTGGTTAGCTATGATTTTGATGATGATTCAGTGTTATGCTGCAGTAATAAATCAGATTGCTTCTCTTCTAGTTGTGACAATGATTATGATGAAAATTTTGTGTTTGATGATGAGAGATATGATCAAGTAATTGTTGAAAATCAGCCGGCATGTGATAACAAGTTTTATGATGATGTTGTTACTAATTCAGTGTGTGATTGTGAAGATACACTAGAAAATTGTGGAGTAATTTCCCAGGCTGATGTTGATGACATGTGTGAATACAAGTCTGATTACTCATTTGACTGTCGGTTGGATACACAAGGTGAGTTACAAATTCATGACACATATGACTCATTTGGTGAAGTAGAGTTTGAACACTTTATGTTTCTGATTGATAGCATGCATAAATCAGTTTATGAGGATGAATTTTAGTTTGATATTAGTGTTCATGAGCATGCTGATGTATATTTTCATAGTGGAAAAGATGAAGAAAATGTGTCCAATTTTTATATGCACTATGAAAATGAAGAGAGTTATTTTGTTTTGCCAAACAAGGAGATTGAAGATGTACATGAAATTGGTGAAACTGATATGAATGATATTTTCAGCTTGCCTCAAGAAAATGCAAATGAAAATCAGGTTTATGACAGAGGCAAGTGTTGATTTCAGTTGTGAGGTGTTTGACACTTTTTGTAAATGATGTACATGTTGTATAGTCGCTTTCCCTTCAGTCGTGTGGTGTGTTTCCTTTCAATAAAGGGGTTCCCTATTTTTGGAGAAAAAGTTTCAAAGGAGAAGAGAGAGAAAGTAAAGTAGAAAGTCTGATGTTCTTTTTGGGTGGTTTGCTGTACCATGAGATTCTAAAAGTTCTCTTCATGCCTGCATGGGGCACGCATCCACAGTTAGAGCCACTGTTGGGACTGAAAAAAGAAGTAAGGGTTTTTTAAGTACCATATTGAAATTTTACATTTTAACCCCCTAAAGTGCTTTTTGAGCTTGTTTGCCCTGATGATATTCTGAGGTCTACCATGCATGTCAAGTGATAATCACCTTTTTTTTGACATTTGAAGGCATCCTTGTTCGTCAGTTTCAAGTTTCAAGTTATTTCGTGATGTCTTATTTTAGGCACTTGTCAAAATCTGCATTTATGCCTAAGTGTCAATCTGTTATAACTGGCCTAGTTTTCCTTTGAATATCTTGCACCCAGAAATGTGTCATGGCCCACCACTTTGGGTTTATTTAGTATGTGTATCAGAAAACCTATGTTTCAAATCCCAAGTCATTTTGATGTGTTTTGACTAGTTTTCAAACCCCTCAAAGTTGGTAGTTTATTGTTGTCATGCATTGTGTAATTGATCAGAATTCTGAGTAGCTCTGTTTGATTGACCATAACTTTTGACCTTATGACTTAATTGAAAGAATTAATTTTGTACTCCATTGTAGAGGTCAAATAATTTTTGATTCTCCATCCTCAAGTCATGACAAATCCATTTGGTCAGTTTGCTAAGCCATTTCCATTTGCAGTTTCTATCAGTGTGCCAAACTGTCAAATGCAGATTTCTGAATGACCTACTTTGAGGTCTTACAATTTTATACCCGGTTGAATGGAATGGATAATTGAATGATACCCTATATTATAGGCATGGAAATGTGCTATCCTGATGATTTCAAGTCATGATGAATTCATTTGTCCAATTTGCCAATCCGATTCTGTTTGCAGTTTCTAACAATTTGATGCAGACCAGTTGCATAGCTTGGTCGGAGGCCCTGTTTGCGAAGTTATATATTGAATGTTGTGACTGGTCAGATCAGGAAATTGGTTGCCCTGAATTATAGGCAAAATTAACTTCAACTTTTCAAGGTCTCAGATCTTGAGGGTTTTGTTTGCCCACTTTTCAAGTTTCCTTTCATTTGCAGAAATTGATATTCTTCATGTTTCCTGTATTCTGCATTTCCAAGTGGCTACGTTTGAGGGGTTTCCAAATGTTCCTGGATGATTTTCAAGAGGTTCCCTTCTGGATCTGTATTCTCCATATAGCACACTTCCAATATCCAGAGGCTCGAATTCTCAGGAGATCTTTTGACATATTTTCAAAGCCGAAACCAAATGCAGTTCATTGCTCTTGGATAGGGTAATTTGCAGAATTGTTGAAAAGGGGCAACTTGGGCGATTAAAATATTTTCACATGTTGGGTTCCATCAGAGGTAACTTTGCAGCATGGAATAATATCAACCATCAGATGTGTGTGCCCAGCGTCGTGTTCCGGTTACCTGATTTAGTCAGTTTTTGAGGCCAGTTGCCAAAAATGAGAACACTTTGCAGAAATGTCAAAAATGATTATAAAGCCCAATGTTTGACGGTGATGTTTATAACTGAAATCATTTT
>MU225968.1:497424-526588 GCA_018584345.1 Thuja plicata | reverse complement strand
TCTTTATTTGCATCTGCTAATTGTGTATGCTCAATGGTTTTTACACCTTGACGACAAATCTATTTTGCACCAGATGGAAAATGCTTCATAACAAACCATTAAAGTGGCATCCACTTGATACATTCGGCCAAAAAATTCAAGTGCATCATTCTTGCTGATTGTGCGAGGTTTGAAAGGGGCTGCCACATACAGTCTGCTACGCGGAATCACTATTAAAAAGCTATGCAATATGCCAGAACAACTGAAACATTGCGCAAGCTAAGGGCTGGGAAGCAATTAAAGGTCCCACATTGCAGTCGAAACAAAATGCATTGCATGAGGAAAATTTTAAAACATTCAAAAGCTAAGTGTATTTGGAAAATGATAATACCCTATCACTTGCGAAATAAAAAAGGAATCTACGGATTTGTTGATGAGACTTCAGAAACTTTCAAACAATGCAAAATCACAGGTGTAAAACATCATAGAATGTTATAAAGTGTAAAGACAGATTCCACAACTTTGGCAGCGTCTCCCTACCAATGAAAAATGTGGGAGTGTAGACAAGGCGTGAACTGTTTGCAAGATGCCCCAAAGAGACTCCATTACAAATGAATGTAATGTAAATAGTGGCTGCGCTGGAACTGAAGAAGCCTTAAAACCTTTAAAATATTCCAAGTTTGAAATACGATGAGACTAGGATGTGTACAAAATATATTTGTTAATAAAATTTGCAGATCTTCAAGCAAGGTAATCGGCTGATGTAAAGCCAAACTCCACAGCCTTCACCAGCATCCTCCTTGCCTCTGCTAGTGTTTTCCCAACCTATTGTCATCATCTTCCCTGCCAATGCAAAAATGGAAGCACAAACAAAACACGTGAACTGTTTGACAGGCTACCTCAGAGAGATGTTGTCTCATGGAATGAAGTGACTACAAGATATTCTCAAAGCGGATTTGTTTATAAGTCTTTGGAAACAACCTTCAAGTTAATGCATCGGTGGATGTAAAACCAAACTCCACAACTTTCACCGATAGCCTCCTTGCCGGGGCTAATATGGAAGCTTGTGAATCAAAATGCATGAACTGTTTGACAGACGCCTCAATGAGATGCCATCTCATGGCATGCGATGATTGCAGGATATGTACAAAATGCATTTGTTGAAGGGCTTTAGAAATTTGCAAAGGTAATGCCAAGCGACGGAGGTAAAGCCAAATTCCACAACCTTTGCTAGCATCATTCAACAAGAACCAGATGTGAAGCCTGTGCAAGTATACAATGGAGGTTAAAAACTAATAAAATGGTAGGTACACAGCAAGGTATGCTATGAAAAATGAGGGGGATTTCATATTAAATGCATTGCAAATAGCATACAGAGCATTTCATAGATAGTGTTGGATTTTTAGAGTAAAAAAATGCCAAAAGCCATGAAGGAGAAAGGATTGTTTGAAGTTTTAAAGTTCAAATTGTAAATGTGAATCCATGAAGGGTGGTGCCTAGACCTCTGGAGGGAATTCATGGTGTTCATTAGCAAGAAGATAGCACCATTAACAAGCAGTTCTACAGGAAGGCCTCAAAAACTTGAAACAATGAAAATGGGATATCCCAGATTTGCTGTGCGGGGGCATTTTTAGGCTTTATATACTAAATGACTTATTATGTAATATGAAGTGAAAGGAAAGGAAGTACATGGTGGGCCTCTTGGCCGGATAGAAGGCTTAGTACATGCGGTGGGCCCAACCCTAATTTTGGATGAAAATGCATAGATGAGAAGTGGCGCCAGTTGGCGGTCAGCGAATCAGAGGACGCCACGTGGTGCCTAGTAAATGCCAAGTGGCGCAATTGCAGTGCAGTTCAAAAGGACCAATCAGAAATTGACATGTGGTGCCAAGTGGACCTATGGACCAATTAGAGGGTGACACTTGGCGCATTCTAGTGAGATGTGCAGATTTCATATTATTTTTATTTTGAAATTCTTTCAACAAGTTGGTTAAAAAGTGTGCATCTTCCACAAGATCCAACGATTTGCTTATTGGCTTAATGGAAAGATGCACACCATCTAACCTATAAGAAAACAATCCCTTGTGCCAGGTGTCACATGCTGGTGCATTGTGAGGAAAAATGAATTAATTAATTAAATTCATCACAAAAGGCAGTGGGTTAACTAGTGTGCAACTTCAAAAGGATCTAAGGTTTTTCTTATTGGCTTAATGGAAATATGCACACCATCTAACCATTAAGAAAATAAGCCATTGTCCCACTTGTCACTTCAGACACATGGCACCCAGTGGATCTGTAGGCCAATCAGAGGCTGCCACATGTCACTTTTTGGAAAAGGGTTTTGACATGATTTTAAGAAAAAAACTTTTGAATCTGTGACATTGAAATATTAAAATTAACTATTATTCAATAGTCAAACTATTGAACTAGTGCATAATTTTAAATATTTCAAAGTATTTAAAAGTTCAAAATTGAAAATATGCATGGAAAGGCAAACTAGAATTCAAGATTCAGAGGGCAAATTTTATCCGATATACCAAGTATCATATATCGCCGGGAAGGTCTCGAAATGAGGATTCTGATTTTCTAGACCATTCGAGTCTAGATCAAATGAGATTCTTGCAATTTCAGTTTGAGTAGTTGCAGATATTTCTTTGGGGATAGACAGGTGTCGGTGATGGAATTTTGTTTTTTCCTTTCTCCTATATCTAGTTTTTTCTCCACTGTAACAGAGGATGTTAAAATTCATGCTGCTGGGAAGCTTCCAGGCCATGGAGTCTTATTTCTTTGTGTTCTTTGTTTGGCAAATGTGTATATCTAGATAAATTTTAATGAAGAATGATGGAAATTCCTGTTCAAAACCTGTATGATGTCTTTGTATGTTTGACTTTGATTCTTATGTATTGATTTGTAAGGAACTTTAATACATCAGCTATAAGGTAGCTGTGAGATTGTTTCTGAGTCTCTTTCAAGGAGAGAGTAATTCTCAGGGGCAAAATCTGAGAGTTGATTTCTGTATATGAATCCGATGTCTAGGTTTTGAAGTGAAAAGGGTGGTTTGTAAGGCATTCCACTTAGGTTTTGTGAGTTTGGCTTTATAATTTTCAGGGAATGCATGTGTGTTTGACTTTGTTGCCCAACAGATAAGGCACTAGTCTCTTTATTGTCCTGCAGTTTCTTCATCAAACCAATTATCCAATTCATTTTATATTTCTATATGAGAGCTGGAATGTTTATGTCTTGCATTCTGTGAATGTAAGGATAAATGTTAGTTTCTTTAAAGAATAAATACATGGGTTAGCCTGCCCGAGTATAGAACTCAAAGAGAAGAAGGATTTCATCCTTATCACATTGGCCATTTTCCTAGTTCTTAGTAGATCATGTAGGTGGGATCCTGCATAAGATTGGTTGAGTTGAACTCCCATATCTTATAAGTCTGAGAACTATCCATTGATGTTCATGTCTGCATAAAATGTTTTAGTGAGAAAGTATTTATGCATGCAGATTTAGTATGTTTTAGGTGCACCCGCCTGAGTGTGTTGAACTCGAAGCAGAAGTAGGATCAAATCCTCATCAATTAGCCTTTTCTTGCCCCTCAATTTGTATGAAGAATTAGATTCATGTGAGTTGGACTAAAATCCCCAAGTCTAGTTCGCGTATTCTCTTTTAGAATTGAAGGATACACGAAAAAGCACTAACAGATAACTCATGTTGCCTCCTACTCAAGGCATCACTGACCACATTCTCCTTTACTTTAATATAATGGACATCAAAGTCATACTCACATAAGAACTCCATCCACCTCCTCTGCCTAGCATTAAGGTTTGGCTGAGTAAATATATACTGTAAACTCTAGTGGTTAGAATGAAGCTCAAAATGATGCCCCAAGAGAAAGTGTCACCATCACACTAATGCATGTACTACTGCTGCAAGGTCAAGGTCATTGGTAGGGTAATTGAGCTTGTGAGTCTTAAGTTTCCTAGACTCGTATGCTATAGCTCGCCCATCCTGCATAAGTACTACCCCCAAACCATCCAAGGAAGCATCTGTGCAGACTACAAAACCCACTGTAGGCTCTGGCACTGCTAGAATAGGTGCACTGGTAAGTGCTTTCTTGGGTTCCTGAAAGGCCCTCTCACACTTCTCTGTCCATTCAAACTTCTTTCCCTTTTGCTGAAGGGATGTGATAGGATGAGCCACTCTAGAGAAACCCTGTACAAACCGCCTATAATATCTTGCAAGACCCATGAAACTTCTGACCTCGGTCACGGAAGTGGGTGCTGGCCAATTCATAATGGCATCAATCTTAGATGGGTCCACTAAGATCCCATCATTTGAAATAACATGGCCTAAATACCGGACCTCTGTTCTGAAAAAGGCACATTTTGACAAGCTGCCATACAACTGATTATCCCTCAAGCACTGTAATACCTTTCTCAAATGCTCCTCGTGTTCCTTCTCATTATGAGAATAAATTAGTATGTCATCTAGGAACACAACCACAAATCTATCAAGGAAATTGTAGAATACCCCATTCATGAGGCTCATGAACACAGCAGGGGCATTCGTAAGACCAAAAGGTACAACAGTGAACTCATAATGTCTGTATCTAGTCTGGAAAGTTGTCTTGTGGATATCACTCTCCATGATTCTCAACTGATGGTACCCTGATTTAAGATCTATCTTGGAGAACACGTGGGCACGCTGCAATTGATCGAACAAGTCATCAATCCTAGGTAGTGGATATCGATTCTTAATGGCTAATTTTTTTAACTGCCTATAATCCATACACAATCTAAGTGATCCATCCTTCTTTTTTACAAAGATAACTGGTGCACCCCAAGGAGAGACACTAGGTCGTATGTGCCCCTTCTCAAGGAGCTCTTCAAGTTGAATCTTGAGTTCATTAATCTCATTAGGAGACATTCTGTAAGGTTCCCTAGATACTAGTGCAGCACCTAGCACAAGGTCTATATGGAAATCAACTGCTCTATGGGGAGGCATACCAGGTAATTCTGAAGGAAACACATCTGCAATTTCCTATAACATGGGATGATCATCAAGAGTAGTTTCCTTTTCTTCTTCCTCATCCCTATCACTAATTGTGATGGCAAATAAGTGACACCCTTTTTGTATGCACCGCTTAAGCTGCATAGCAGAAATCATACGAATGGATACTTCCCTCTGAACCCCTTGTATTACTATAGCATTGCCATTGTCATCTAAACATTCTACCTTCTTTTTCCGACAATCTAGCTTGGCCTTGTGTGCATAAAGAAAATCAATGCCAAGTACTATCCCATAGGATCCAAGAGGAGTGATACATAGATTTGAAATGGTGGTCATGGAACCAATCTAAATCTGGCAATCCTTAACTAAGGAAGTGACGGGTACTCTAGAAACTGAGGCTAACTCTACCTCCCAACTAACTTCTTGTCTATCTGCCACTAGCCCGAAATGCTCCACAACCAATGGAGAAACAAAAGCTGTAGCACCTAAATCAAATAGAATAGTAACTCTATTACCTCCAATCATACCTATAGTCTCAATCACAGTAGCCTAATGTTCTGCCTAGTGGTTCAAATACTCTGTGGGATCTACCCATATCACCAACAATGGGCTTTGATGCTGTGGTACACTGACCACCCCCTTGAGGGCATTCTCTAGCCAAGTGCCCCATGGCACCACAAGAATAACATGGCCCTCGAGTTTGAAACTGGGTACCCTAGGGTCTAGAATACTGTGAGCCCCCTATCCTGGTAGAACCACAATAACCACCCTTGGAGGACTGCTGAGTCCTAGATGGGGTTGCCGATGATGCCTGAGACCTTTGGTCCTTAATAGGAGCCTATGTTTTCCACTGTTTGGGCTTGGAGCTCTATTTCCCTTGAGGGGCCTTCTGTTTATGTCCCTGATATGACTGCTGATGAGACAGAGGGGATTTGTAAGATCTCAAGGACTGCCTGTTATTGTTCTGATTGTTGTTGTTATTCCCTTTCCAATGTGTTTTCTAATACCCTGAATTCTGTGGTGTGGTGTTTTGGTTCTGTGACTGATCTCATGTATCTTGTCCCCTACCCTGAATCTCCTCAGCAATCAAGGCCTTTTCCATGGCCTCTCAAAGGTTCCCGGGTGCTGCCATGCACACTGAATCTGATATGGATGCATTCAACCCTCTAAAAAAGTGGTTGACCTTGATCTTCTCATCTCTAATATAGTCAACATAAGGTAGAAGTTCCAAGAACTTGCAGTCATACTATGTGACAGTGAGCCCTCTCTGCTAAAGGTCATGAAACTCATCAATCTGTCGTTGTCTATAGTTCTCAGATAGGTAACGATCCATGAATCTCTCTAGAAAGGTGTCCCAAGTGAGGGTATCCATAGATATATTACCCTTTAACTCTTTTTTCCTCCACCAAATAGCTGTTGATCCTCTCAACAAGTGGATAGAAAAGCGTGCGCTCAACCCATTTCATTTTTGATGTAGATTTCTTCAAATTTGGACCAGACCTATTTGTTCTTCATGTTTCATGGCTTGATGGAGTTTTATGATCTTGTGAACCTTATTGGGATATCATTCAATGTTTGTGGGGATGTGGCCAACCTCCCTTTGGGTGCACATTTCATTTCAAACTTTTCTAGGGGAGTTCTTCATGATTTGGTTCCTGACCTATATTTGGTATTAGATATTCCTACCTTGGAGAATGTGATTGATCTTGGTCATTTTTTTGCATTGTGAAAACCTATAAATTGATTGAATTGATCTCTAGTTAGGGGGATCTCATATAGATAATCTCTTGAAGGTTATCATGGAAAATAATTTAGAGTTCAATCTGTAGTCAGGCTTGTATGCCTAGAATGTAAGTCTTCATGTTCCTGGCCAATTTGATGTAATCTCATGAATTTGTGCTAATACAAACCTATTATCATGCATTCTCTCCACCCTTACTATTGTTCAATAGTGTGAATCTTTCTCCATTTTTGTACTATTCTCTTTGAGGATTCTCCATCCGTGGTTGCACCAACTTTTGTCAATGATTTTAAACAAACTTCTTTCTATCAAAACATTAAGCATGATCTTTATGTTAAGCATTTTTTTAATGAATACTCTCCAAAAGTAACATTAAGTAATCATGAAGATCATTATAAGCCTTCTTATTATTCCCCACCTAAAGATGATGCAAATAGTGATAGGAAATTCCCTAAAGAGGATATTCCTCCTCTTATTCCTCTGTATACCACACATTTCCATAAACCTCAAGATCAACCTCCTTCACCTTCTACAATAAAAGCTACTTACAATATAACATTTGATATCACTACTCAACAAGGATATAAGGGATTGGGACTTGGTATTAATGAACAAGGCATTAAATTCCATATTGATCCTCCTTCAAAAAACAATACATGTGGTATAGGTTTCATATCTCAACCTTTTGATGACCGCTTAGCATTAGCCAAATGAATCTATTGGAAGATTAAATATTATTCTAGAATTCAATTCCCCTATATACATTTTCTAAAGAACCAAAGATCTATTAATGGTGAATTTTTGTATTTCTTTTATCATCGTAAAAAACATTCTCTTTCTGATTGTATTGAGTTTAGATAATTTGTTCAAGATTCGGTTGATAGATGTCTCCATTTAACGATAGATATTTTACATTTCCTTGATATCAAAGAAATACATTAGAATATCCTTTTCCCTTTTATGTTTCTATCCATTACAAAAATTTCTTTGCGTAATGTGTACTAAGGGCATCATAATAGAAATTTATTTCTTGTTCCTTGCACTGGGGGAAAGGAATCATTATCTCGCATTTATTTTTTTGTGGGATCTATTATCTCTTTTATGGTCATATCTTTTATACTATGATGTTCTCCCATGTATTTACTTGTTGTTTAGGATCTTTCTCTTTGATGAGATTGATACCCTCCTTACAATTTATTCCTTTCTTGGAAGTGCATATCTTGTGTAATTAGGGTCTACTACTAAGTTGAGATAATGTTCTATCCCCCTTTCCTCTTCCCTACCTAATCTCTTCATGGATTGGTACTATTTCATGATGGTACATCCTTTTTGGTATGATATACTTTGTTTCATTCAAAGATATTTACATCTTTATTTAACAATATCTTTAATGCCTCAAAGGGCATGTTTATCATCAATAATATTCTATGTCATATTTAATCTCTCTTTCCTTGATGATTTTCTTACTTTATAACATGATATATTTTATAGTGTAAATAAGTCTATTTTACATTAGGTGTTTTCTCTATTTTTTAACTTATTTTGCTTGGAAATATATACCTATTGTGTGTGTGTGTGTGTGTGTGTGTGTGAATATTATACCTGCAAGAATCTTCAACACAAAACTTCAATATTTCATTAGATCAATGATCAATAACATCAAAATCAATTGAAAATCATAATAAACCAAAGGAAATCGACATATTTCTTCCTATTTAGAAAGAGTTTGATCTATCTATGATATTTCTCTACGAATATGCATTAGAGCAGTGACAATTCAATACTAAAATGGAAGATTCAAAATGATATGAAACCATTAGTATGGATCTTAAGCTAAAAAAATGATAATTATCAATTCATATCATCCTTTAAGAAAATTAAATATTCTCTAATTAGCTAAGAATACATGGATTCATTTATGTAGCATAATCCTAATGCATGAATGTAAGATTTTCTAATTATTTTGAGCTCAAAATTCACTCCTTTTATGGAGGATGAAGTGAAATGAGTGGTTGAAATTGAATCTTGAGGAGTGATTAGGATTAATCCTTTCTTGATCCATGTGAGGTGATGCATGTGTGTCAACTCCCATTGGTTCATAGATGATTTTGTCATTTAGTGGTGAGTTGTAATTTAGAAGCATATATTAATTTCTTGTAATTAATTACCTTAGCCAAGAGATTTAATGAGGTTGATTTAATTAAATAAGCCAAGGTAATCAATTAGAAATTAATGATGTGTTTAGAAATGGTTAATGCTTTCTTTGAGGAATTTAATTGATTTTAGAGAATTATGCTAATAATCAAATAATCAGATTAGAAAATTTGGGAGAAATATCTTTAGTTAGGGAAAAATGGGGGTCTCAGGTTAGAGTAGCCCAATTTAGGGTGGTTACATTTTCCCCTCTTTGGATTGAGGTGCAATAATTATAGTGGTTCAAAGAACGTCTGATGTTGACTTTAAAGAATCATTGGATGATTGAAAATTATGAGCTTGATTGGATAAAATTTTAGAGATGGTATAATTATTGAACTTGATTGAACTAAGACTAATAGTAGCAACTTTGAACTTGATCTAACAAAGATCAATTGAAGAGATCAGTTTTGAACTTGATTCAACTAGAACTGATAGTACTAGCTCTGAACTTGATTGAATGAATGTTAGTTTGAAGCTATTCAACAATTTGATGTGATGAAGCTAAATACTTGATAGATTGATCTGAGATGGTTAAGAAACCATAGGCGTAGATAACCAAACTAATGTGATTATTCAATAGTTAAAACTTGATTGAAGGAAAATTACACGCTCTCTTTCATTTGATGATGGAGTCAATTTGATAATCATTATGATTTGGAATTGATAATTTCTTTAGAGAAGAAACTGATTGATTTTAGGTATGATCATGCCCCCTTGGGAAAAAATCAAAATTAATCCCACTCTGAAAAGTTGACATTGATGAGAAAGTGATGTGAAACATGATTGTATAAATAAGAATCAATTAAGAGATGAGTTGATGTGAAGATGTGTTGATAGGAATACATTTTGACCAAGTGTGACTAATTGAAATGCAAGATTTTCATAATTTAAAAATTGTTAGACCAAGATTTTGATGAAAGATCATGTATTGTGTTGTTTAGGAAAAATGGAGAACACTTCTACAAGCTCTACGTAACATTTTTTGCATACTTCGATCAATTTTGAATTTGTTTGTAGGATGTGAGTAACTCTTTTGAAATTATTACTGCGTTAACATGACATAATTTATGCTTGTTCAATTGTGTTTCCGACAGATTTGATAAGAAACTGAGAGAGTTAGGACAATATTATTAGTGTCTAGTAGGTCAATTGCAGTCCTAAAGGGGTTAAAATAAGCCCAAAAGATCAATTTACTCATTAATTTTCACTTTTTACCATGGTAATATCTTGAGATCTAGAGAGAAGATGGTGGTCCCCATAGAGAAGCATCATTTTGAGCTCGGCCATCGACATTGCAGAACCACACATTATGCACCTCTGGAAAGTACCCAAAGACCTTTCATTTTATACTTTCCATTCAAAACTTAAATGTTTTTTGAAAAATTTATAGGTGTGAGGGTCTAGGGTCACATATGGGGTTCCTGATTGCACCTGGTCCATCCTATGTCACATCTGGGGATTTTTAAAATCCTGGATCACATCTTGTTAAGATAGGATCACATCCCACATTTGTTAGAGGATTCCATTAGGTCAAATTTGCCCCTTGTTTTCCCCAAAAATCAAGCATCGTATCATGTTAGAATAGGATCGCACCCACATTTCTAAGTCGCATCCTATCAAAACAAGATCCCATCCTATTAGAACAAGATCACATCTAATAAATGAGTTGCACCCTGTCAGAATAGGGTCGTATGTAGAAAAATGTTGTCATTTAGCTGATTTTGGAGTGAGTTGTTGACTTTTCATTGTTGTCTAATCGTAAAAAATTATCTATTTAGTCTTTTAGTTGTTTTTGTAGTTCCCTTGATCTGAAAAATGATGTTTTTGTTGGATTTCATGTAGACTAGATTAGGCATTGTCTCCTTCAAATGTTTGAGGTTTGTCCATGTTCTAGCCTTATCATAGTAGTTGACCGATGAGGAGCGGTGCCTTGTGAGCTATTTAGGATTTGGTTTCTTAGTGGATTTACCCAATATTATGGTAAATTGAGGGTTGGTTACGTCTCTTGCCAAGAGATGGCACTCAGAGCACAACACTTTCCACCTATCGATAGGTAGGATCAGTGTCACACCAGAGGATGTGTGGTGCATTATGCATATACTAGTTATGGGATGAAATTTCATTACAAGTCCCAATATTCCACAACTATTGAAAATGCTCAAAGGTTCTTTGCTTATCCTTTGATTGTTCATCTTTACTTAATGTGGGAATACATGCTAGCCCACTATAAGAGACTTCTTGTATATCTTGCTAGATTGATAGGGGGTATACTTATGCTGGATCGTGGTCAGCATGGATTCATGTGTGGTTGGGCCAACATGCTTGAAGAGATGATTGGTTCTACTCACCGATTTGGATGGGGCACTTGTATTCTTTCTCATTTATATAGAGAGATCCACAAGATAGTGTACCAGTCATCCAGGATCATGACAGTTGGTATCTTGATACTGCAGATGTGGGCCTGGGAGCATATCCCAGGGACACGATCAATAGTTGATAGGCAGAGAGATCTCAAGGATCCTTATGTTTATATGTAATTAGGATATATCTAGTAGCCCCACCTGGGTAAGCTAGAGTATTGGCGACGTCTTCTGGATGATCTTACTAAGGTTGAGTGGTTACCATAACTAGATTGTGAGGAGTGGGCTATAGATCGATGACAAATGTTGTATTTCTTTTAGAGAAGGTACCTCATTGGTCTTACCAGGTACATTATGCAGTGATTCATTATTAACCATGTGTTTAAGAAATATGGCAGGGTATAGGGTATGCCAGAGGATCATATTTTCAATGCCTACATTAGGGATGTGGAGGAACAATGGGGAGCTCAACTAGCATATGAGACTTCCCTTCATGAGATTGCATACATGGTTCCAGTAGGTTGGGATTATCTTCAAGATATTGCTGATGGAGGGATCACTAATGATTACAGGGAATATCTAGATAAGTACCCTTTTCCACATTTTACTGCTCCTAAGGAGATAGCACCACAACTAAAGTAGGCATTATATTACATTCGTGTTGATGATGGTCTTGTGGGTGGCCGAGAGAGAGGAGACAGGGGTGACCAAGACTGAGAGAGATATGGAGGCAAAGGTGATAGAGGTGGTAGAGGAACTCCTGGAGATAGAGACTAGAGACATGGTTAGGATGATAGGGGAGAAGATGGGGATGACAAGGGTGGTGATAGAGAGCAGGGAAGGTGCACCCGAGTGAGAGATATTCCTCTATATAGGGATCCAGGACCATTACTTCCTAGACAGCAGTAGCAGAGGCCATCAGGTCAGAGACAGACTGGGAGAGTAGTGGTAATGATAGACATCCTTCATAGGGTCCTCCAAGAGATAGGGGCAGAGATGCAAATCCTTTGTTATAGTGTGAGAGGGAGAGACAATAATTGAGAGCTTATATTACCACCTTGGATGCACTACTAGAAGACAAGGATAGGTAGTTAGATATGTTGAGATCTTAGAAAGATCAATAGTTAGGTGCACTCAAGGAAGAGAGGGATCAAAAAGTGGATAGATTGGGAGATGAGAGAGACCTTTACACTTGTATTGCCACACATTAGGGATAGAGGGAAGCCTATTATTTTTCTTTATATTGCATAGTTGTTCTCGATCCTCAAAGAGCTGCATTGTATTCTACCATTGCTCAACAGTCAGAGGGAGCTATGCTACCACCACTTTCTAGAAAGGAAGATGTTCCACCTCCTCCCCTTGTGATCAGGCTGAGGGTGAGGGTCAAACATGATACTATTACTCATACTACTATTTTTTATATTGATCCAGTAGTGATATTGCCTTTTTTTTTGTGAGCCGGAGGGAATTTGTATCTGAAATCATGTTTCATTGGGTAGGTTAAGTTCCCAAATCTAGTAAAGGTCATGTTTCAAAGGATTCTAACATTGGTTTTATATGTCGTCGAAGTATTTTTCCTTAAACACTCTTTTGTAGTAATGGTGGAAAATTGGTTCTGAGCTTCTCCTTGGTAGAGAATCACTCACAGAGTATGTTTTCCACAATTAATAGACGTTAAAGTATCAAAGGTCAGTGAAAGTTGAAAATGAGAAATTTGGAAATAAGGATGCTTTGGGCATTTAGATAAAATCTATTTCAAGAAAAAGGAATGATTGAATGAGGAATAATTCAAGATGCATGCTTAATGGCTTCTACACTACTCCAATAGGTAGGTTTTGACCTGCAAAGTAGGTTTTCTTCCAAATCATTTTATGGAAGAACTTTGAAGAAGAATCAATCTCATAGGTGATCCAAGGCATAAATAAAGCCAATGAAATCAAGACATACCATTTTAGCATCTCAATGAGCTAAATTTCTCCTTCAGTGGAGTTTTGAACAGAGAGCACTCCAAAAGTATTTCTCTACCGAAAGGGAAGTGGAAAAGTAATTTTCCACTACCTCCAGAAAGTTACCATTATAGTTAATAAAGTGAAGAGATGTTTCTTAATGACCCATGGGGGGTAAAGTAATTAATTCAAATAAAGCCATTTTACTCCATCACAGAATTTTTCATTAATGTCTTAGTGTCTTCATTCGTGTGGCATGGTAAGTTGGCCGTTAAACGATAAGAATTCAAAGTTATAAAATCAGTGAGGTATTACGAACAAGATCTACCATCTATTTAATGAATTGTCTGAACCCAAAGCTCTTGACTATAGTTATTCCTTGCTCTTGTGTCCTTGAGAGATATACCTTATCCCAAGTCAGAATAAGTTGAAGCATGGCTACTAAATTCATTGGATTTGATGGGATGTATGGTAGCACATCTGATTGGCACAAGATTACATACACTTCCTTGAAGTTCTTTGATATGCAAGACTTTTAGAATAGATTGAAGGTAGGTCAGATACACCCTGTGACTGAAAAGTTAAAGGAGAGCAGGTTAGTCGAAGCTGTTGGTTTTCTTGTTTCCATCCAAGCTCCTTAGCTTGTTTTAGAGTGCATATCTCGATATAATCTAGATACAAAGCAAATCCTCCTGCCCAACGACATAGTGCTTCTATCCACTGATCGAGATTTTGTCCAGAACTAGCTACGCATTCTAGAGTAGGCTGAATATTCAAAAATGACATATAGTCAGGCGGTTACCGAATATGGAGCAAAGAAGGCAATGTGGAAGAAGGAAATAATGAAGTCATAGTTTCAAGAGCCGAGGATCAGCAAAGGAAAGTTTCCCAAAAAATTATATGGCACAAATTTGAAGCCAGAGATTCTAGACATCTTGGTGCTGCTTCATAGGATCCGAGGTGAGAGTGATGCACTGAACTTTTTTGAGCACCATTTCTTCTTAGTCCAGGTGATCTATTCTCAACTTCATTTCATCGATTGGGCTCTTATGGTAAGCGAGAATCTCTCTAGTGCCCTAAGTAGAGCTAAGCTTCAGAACGAGTTCTACATGTCTTCAATCCTTTTATATATATTGGCTACAATTCCAATTTGGCAAGGGCTTCCTAGATTAGAAGATTTCCTAGATGATGTTAAAAGTCATGAATTTTTCCCATGTCTATCATTACATAACAGCTATGCTAAATAATTCAGAGTTAATGATACATTTACAATGAGACTGTGTAGGTAGCTACAAGGTTGCCCAAAAAGTATATTTTCTCTTGAAGCCATGGATTTTATCAGCCAATTTGGGTGCTTTTTCATTCAATTTGTGGATTTCTCATATATTCGTCTTGTAGGATTTGATGACTTACATTTGAAGTTACCTAGATATCCTGATGATATGATTGTGTTGGTCGAGGTAATGAGGCAGGAAATCCAACTGAACCTGATCTATGATGATGCTAAAAAGAAGGGCTATGACTCCCCGCTGACCATTGGAGCTTACAGTTGCTCATCTCGGTTTGAGGCAAAGAATGTCCTGAAGACATTCTCAAAGAGGTTACAGTTGGAGACATATGATGTCTTGAGGCCACAGTATGATCCTTTAAATTATGCCCAAAATTCCTTGCAAATGAGTCATGTAATTCATCATGTTGATGATATTGAGGACTACTGGGCTAATTGCAAAGATGACTTAGAGAGTAGAGAGAGATTCTACGCCAGGTTAACCATTGAACAAATCAAAAATTTCAAAGTTAACATTGTAGTGGAGGGGTTGGAAGATGATGGTCAATATATGTATGATAATACATATTTGAAGAAAATAAAGCCACTCCCTATAATCTCTAATCCCATGCTAGGCTAGCCATTAATGACTTGGAAACCTTAATTGGTGGGGTTTACAAGAGAACAAAGTAGTGGGTCAAATGGAATGTAGGCAGAAGGAAGAGGTCAGAAAGGAAGCCTCCTTCTCAGCAAACCTGACAAAAGATACTTGAGCACTAAAAAAAATTCTTCATTAATAATCCCAACTATGGCCAAAGGTTCATCTCAGCCAGCCAGTGGAGGTGATGAGATTCCTGAGAAAGAGATCCAACCAAATAAGACATGCGGAGAGGGACTGCTTCCAGACATTAGCTTGATAGAAGAAGTGGTTTCTATTGACTGGGCCAAGCCTACAGAAGAGTCCACTAAAGGTGTAGGACCTGAGAAATCAGTTAAAGCTAGTGTTGTAGATACATAAGTCGACACTTTGACCAAAGATACTCCAAGATGAGGATCCCTTGTTGTATTAGAGGTGGGTGAACATACCTCCAATACCTTAGCCAAAAAATTAGATGAGAGGGTTGAGAAGCAACAAGAAGCTTCTCAAGTCATTAGATTAGTTTCCTCCTCTCCTACATCAATGAATCCATTTGCTTCCAAGCCTAAAGCTACTCCTCCAGTCATCAGGAAACTGTTCATAGAAGAGTTGGTTTCTTCTTCCAAAGTTACCAATATTGAATCCTAGATAGAATATACTCTAGAGAGTAAAAGGAAGAGAATAGAGGAAGGGACTTCTAGCAAAGATATTTTTAATGGGCCTTGAAACCCAATGCCATAGTCGGTAAAGTAAAGAAGGTGAAAAAAATTTCTACACTGGGTTGAGATCCTCAAATGGGGCATTTCACTATGGAGGTTTCCAAGCCTACAAAGGAGGGTAGAATCGAAGATATGACAACCTCCAATTTTCAGTTGCAGTCATTTGACATGGGGCTTGCTCGGCATGACACCAAAGTAGATTGGTGGAAATCCACCAAAGTGGTAATAAAAAGAAAAGATTGAAGAGCTAAAGACTGCTAAATTTCAACTTAAAATAGAAGTAGCTGAGCTAACTAATTTCATCACACAACTCATCACTCCAATAGCAAGTGTTTCTGGTACCCAAACCACTTTTGATCCCAGTGCTACGAAGAACCAAATCATCTTAGCCAAGTTGCAAGAGGATAGAAATTTTGGGTAGATCAGCAAGAGATGGATTGAGAGGCTCAAATCTAAGGGACTGGTAGTTGTTGAGAAATTGGGTAATGCTCTCTTAAGGCTAGAAATAGAGAGGAATAATATTGACAAGAATCTATAGACTCTTGTATCAGAGAGAGTGAGATGTCAATAATGCATAGTAATGCTGCACGTGGTGGTTAAAATGAAGACCAAGGAGGCATTAAAGGCCAAGATATTACAGAAATGAGACAAGCCTTTGATCGAATGGCTTCAAAGCTTGGAATTTAAGTTCAAAATGATCATCCAAGCTTAAATTGGGTTGTAGAAAATAGATGCCAAGATCAAGGAGGAGCAGAACAAAGATTTTAAACTCCTTCAAGGTCTACACGCAGAATCACAGACAAGCGGTCATGGTAAAGAGATGATCAGATTGGTTAGTATGAAGAAATCATTTTCTGATTGTGTACATAAGCTGGTAGAGAAGTCTTCTTCCCATTTGGACAAGGTGCCAGAACTCCAATAGTTGAGCGGATGCATTTTTAAAGCCATGGAAGAGTTGAAGGATCAGACAAATGCAATCAAGAGCCTGGCCAAAGAACATTCTAGGTGGATCATCAGATATACTAATGTCCATATCAATAGGCATGCAGAGCTCATCCCAATCATTATAGCTATCACCACCTATAGGGCGAAATTAGACAAGGGGAAGTAACCGAAGCTTAGATAAATTCCATCTTGTGCGAAATTTTGATAGTATTGTAATGGATAAACTGTTGTTTATCATTTCTAATTAGAGAAGTGGAATTTTTTTGGTTACCATTTTGTAATGGTCCAACTCTGGAACCCTATATGTACTATTTTCCAAATCAATGAATAGGTCGGCTAAATTGTGGTGTGAATTATAGCATTTTGCTGAGTCAAATTTGTATGTCTGAATGTCATTTCTTTAATTATTCCACTACATTTCATTTATCTATCTATTAAATTTGAATGTTTTTTTGGAATTAGATTCATAGGTTGTGGTTGAGCCAAAATTTGTATCATGATTTGATACAGTTAATTAGGAGGAAATCTGATATAATTCTAAGTCTGGGAGATGTCCCTGTGAAATAGATTGATTCATTGTCACTATATGATTAAATCTTTAAGTCTTTCATTTGCATTTTCATTATCGGTTATTGCATTACTAGTTTTAAGGAGGCATATGATTGATGAAGTCTAGAAATTGGCTAAAGTTAGAGTTGAATCTATCCTTCCTGAGCTATTTCCTATCTAGGTTTAACTTGGTTTACCTCTTCTATTCTCGGGTCAAGAACATACCTCTGTTAGAATAGGAAAGATCAATATTCATTGAAGATCATTTACTTAAGGGGGCTGTACCTTTAAATTCAGAGGGAAATTAGATGTTTAGTCCCAATTTCCCAACTGTTCTTAAATATTTAGGTATTCTAGAGTTAAAGAAAAAAGAACAATCTGTTTACCAATAGATTTTTGGCGACTCTACAAGGGATACAAATAGTTTTTATACTAGAAGAATACCATGAGGAAAGATGGTGATTCCCCATGAAAATATAATTCATGTGTTCCAACCAAATCTTGGTTTCCAAGATGATCAAGAGGATCTCATTTCCTCACTGAATACTTTTTTTTGGAAATACAGAAGAAACACTCAGCATTGTAGAAATGCCAGTCGAGTGCTAGAGAATGAAGAAGCTAGGATAGAATCACGTGAAGAAGCCATCTGAAAGAGAAATTTGAGAAGGGTGTGACGCCAAGCAGAGTGTGAAGCCAGACTAGAAGACTAGTTGGAGCCTTGGAGCCTAAGAGGTTTCTTAGGAGTGCAAAGAAAGAAGGTGGTACGGAACCTATTTTTGAGAAACTTGCAAACCTTGATTTTTCTCTACTTGAAGTACCCCGTCGAAAGAACAATATTTTTAAGAGAAAAAATAGACCTCCTTCACCTCCCAAACAATCAACCCTTTTGTCCACCACTTGTTAAGTGTTAACTTTACACGGAGTAGTTGCTCTTTCTGTTGTCAATCTAACACCCTATCTACCTCCAGTAGTTATGGCACTTCCTTGGGCCACTACAGTTGGACCATTGAAATTGGAAGCATATAATACCCTCCCTTCAGGTTCAAGAAAGAATTTCCCCAAATTCTCTAGAGATGGGAAAGTATCTATAGATGAACACATTGTTGCATTCTTTGCTTTAGTTAACATTTTGACAGTGTGAGAAGAAGATGTGGCTGTCAGTTTATTTTTTGAAACCCTTTTTGAAGGTGCTACTGATTGGTTTCACCACTTACCCAATTCCTCTATCATAGATTGGGCCTCCATGAGAGCTACCTTTAAGAGAAGATTTAAAATTGCTGAAGATGAACATGCCCTATTGACACAATTGACCTCAATCAAGAAAGAGCCTTCTATTAGTATGAGAGATTTTGTGGCTAAATTCAACAATCTTATAAATCTTATCCCAGTAGCCGACATGCATACTACAGGGAATTTGAGAACATTTTTCATAAGTGATATGCCTCTCGACACCAGTTATGATTTGAGAAGAACAAATCCAGCCACTTTGGACCTTGACCAAAGGATTGCAGTGGAGTTAGAAGATCACATGATAACAGCGGGAAAACGGAAAAGAGAAATACAGTCTAGAGCCGGTACTAGTAACACCAGATCATCAGATGAGATGATTAAAAAATTATCCAATGAATTTATCACCTTTAAGAGGCAGCTTCCTAGATTTAATAATCCCTAACAGTGAATCTTTCAAGAGCAGCCTAGAAGAAATAATGAAGGGAGGAATGTCGATGGAAAGACATTATAGTTGACTGCTCCACCACAAAGGTTAGCTATAGAAGCTCCTCCTAAAAAGGGAAACATGTTTTCCTTCCACTTAACTATAGATCATGATAGAGAAAGTTGTCTTGACATAGCTCATACTTGGAAGATGCATCAGACTGATGAATGGAATGCTGGAGTGTCTGGAGCTGAACCAGATTCATATTCACATGGTGACTCTGAAAACTTATATTTAGAATATGAATGAGACTCAGATCATGGAGAAACATGTTATGCTACCATAGATGGGACATCCTATACAATCTTAATCCAAAGTTAGAAGGATAAAGGCCCCACTTCCACATGTCCACCAAAGAATAATGAGGCATCTACTTCCAATTCTAAGGAGGCCAATCAAGGAGTAAGGATTCTAAAACTAGGTAAGGAGAAAAAATATTTTGACATTATTCAATTTTGTAGAGATTCTAGAATTTAGATTTCCCCCATAGACTATCTTAAGTCTAATCCTATAGAACTGCAAAAGTTAGTAGATTACTGTAAAGAGGGAAATCGGAATGTAAATAAAAATGCCATGACTACCATAGAAAATGAGTCTATATTTATAAACCCAATTGAGCAAGGTGAGCCATCTGTGTTGGCTACTTTCCTAGGCCAAAATCCTAACCCATTCTATGTGTCATTGTATATTAATGGTTGCAAGTTAAGCACTTGCATAATAGACTCTGGAGCCTCAGACAATGTAATGCCATTGACTGTAGCTAAAGCCTTGGTACTTACCCTCACTAAATCTCATGGTAGGTGTTACTCTATGGATTCCAAACAAGTACCCCTGGTTGGGAAAATTAAAGATGCTCAAGTGGCTCTAGCAGCACATCCTACGAAGAAAATGTTGTTAACAATACTTGTTTCCAATATACCTACTATTTATGGTTTGTTTCTAAGAATGAGTTTCTGCAGAGACCTCAAAGGGGAAATAAGACTATATTGGTCTCAAGATTTAATCCCAGTAGGTAGCAAAGAGATAAAGATGGTCCTAGAAGAAAAAGATAAGTTTATAGTGCTGAAATCTGATGACCCTAAAGCCCAAATTATGTATTAGGAATTAGAATTTGGCAATTATATGTTGTTTACAGATGATCATGACAAGGAAATTTAACTCAAAGAAGAAGAAGATCAATTTTCCACCGAGGAAACACCATCAGAAATTTGGACCCTCGAACTTGATGGTAGTTGCGCATCATCAAGATCTGGTGCAGGCATGGTTTTGATATCACCGGATGTAGTATGTGAGCCCATGGCTTATAAATTGGAGTTTGGGAACACTAACAATACTGCTGAGTATGAAACATTGCTACTAGGAATTATTTCTACAAAAGAGAAAGCTGTGAAAATCTTTAGAGATCAAGGTGATGCAGAGTTAATCGTGCGCAAAGTCAAGAATCAATACTCTTTAAAAAATCATAGATTAAAAAACTATAGGAACAAAGTATGGGATGAAATAGAAGCATTGGATATGTTCTTTATTGAATCTGTACCGAGAGAATTGAACTCTAAGGCAGAATTCTTAGCAGTGTCAGCCTCATTACTCCAACCTCACCTAGAGTTCAAGGATAAGAAGTACCAAGTAGAGGTTGTGTATCGACCATCTGTGCCTGATAATGAAGAAGATTGGAAAGTGTTTGAAGATGAAAAGAACCTCCTCCTTTTTTTGGAGAGTGGTGGAAACTTCCATAAAGATGCTCCTGGTGATCATAAAGAAAACTGTCATGGAAAATGGAAGAAGGACAAGTCAGAGGTTATCCAATTGCAAGGAAATATTATCCCTCCCTACTTAGTTACACTTAAAAAAATCTTCAATAGACATGATACTTTTGTTAAGAAGAAGAGAATTGAAAGAGGTCCTACCACTGGCAAGTATGAAGGAATTAATATTGGAAGTGAAAAGGACCCCAAGATGATCAATATTGGGAAATGCTACACTGAAGAAGAAAGGGAAGAGGCCAGGAAACTCTTCCTAGAATACCAAGATGTTTTCACCTGAAACTATGAAGATCTGAAAATATTTATGAACGGAAAATTTAAACACTAGATTCCCTTAAAACCTGAGGCTACCCTGTTCAGGCAGAAACAAAGGAATTAAAATCCAAAAGTTGCTAATGCAATATTTAGGAAAGTGGATAAAATGCTTAAATCAAGGATTATCTACCTTATCCGTCACTCTACCTGGGTGGTGTATATAGTATCTGTGAGGAAGAAGAATGAAGAAATAAGGATCTACGTAGACTTCACAAATCTCAATCAGTCCTCTTTGAAAGAAAAATATGCTCTTCCCAACATGGATCATCTATTACAGACTGTGACTAGAGTTGAGATGATGTCTAAGTTAGATAGTTTCTCAGGGTACAATCAGATAGAAGTAGAGAAATAAGACCAGCATAAAATGAATTTCATGACTCCATGGGGCACTTTTGCATACCACAGAATGCCATTTGGGTTGATCAATGCTAGAGCTACCTTCCAGATATGTATGGATCTTTCTCTCAGTGATATGAAGAAAAAAATAATTGGTATGTATCTGGATGATCTTACTGTGTTTTCCAGAAAAAGAGTAGATCATATAAATAATTTGAGGAGAGTATTGCAAAGGTGTAGAGAGGACGAGATTTCACTAAATCCCAAAAAGTCATTTTTCTGAGTGACTGAAGGGAAATTTCTAGGTCACATTGTTTCCTAGGAAGGCATAAGAATTGATCTAGAAAGGGTGAGAGCAATCCAGCAATTGAGCTTACCAGTGAACAAAACTGGAGTGAAATCATTTTTTGGTCAGGTTAACTTTCTCAAGAGGTTCGTTCTAGATTTTTCTGAGATTACCAAATGCATAGTGGACATGATGAAAGGAAATGTAAGTTTCAAGTGGAATGACCCTGGTAAACAAGCTTTCAAAAGCATCAAGAATGCCATAGCCAATGCCCCGGTGTTATGTCATCCAGATTACAAGAAGGATTTCATAATTTATTGTTATTCTTCTAAACACACTCTATCAGCCATCCTCATGCAGGAGAACGAGGAAGGATTTCAAGCTCCTATCACTTTTATGAGCACACCTCTAAACAATCATGAGATGAGATACTCTCAGACTGAAAAACATGGTTTTGCAGTAGTAAAAGCTTTAAAGAATTTCAGATTCTACATTTTACACTCTCACTCTCTTGTATATGTGTCTGACATTGCAGTAAAAAGCATATTGACTCAGTAGGATGTGGGATGTAATAACAAAGGAGTATGGGTGGCTAAGACTTAGGAATATGACATAGAAATCAAGCCCATTAAGCTGATGAGAGAAAACACACTGTGCAAAGTGATGGCGAAAAACCAAGTGGATGAAAACCCTAAAAATACACAATTGGTCCTAGCAGTAAGTATGCAAGATCCCTGGTTTGAAAATATTGTGTATTTCTTGACATACAGAGAATGTCCTAAAGGATTGACTTTGAAGAAAAGAAGAGATCTAACATTTAAAGCTTCTAAATATATAATTTGGGAAGATAGATTGTATAAGAGATCTATAGATGGAACTTTCCTCCAGTGCATTGACAAACAACATCAAGAGAAGGTGTTAAAGGTATTTCACGATGAATCTTGTGGTGGACATTTCTCCTCATCAGTTACTGCATTCAAGATATTGAGATAGTGCTATTACTGGCCAGGAATGTTTAGAGATGCATATCATTGGGTAGCGAGATGTGAGAAATGTAGAATGTTTACTGGCAAACCATAGTTAGCAGCACTACCCCTTAGACCAATGCTAATTGAAGGTCCTTTTCAGCAGTGGGGTCTTGATTTTATTGGTCCTATAAATCCCACATCTAGCACAAGCCATACCTACATAATCACTGTGATTGAATACTTCACAAAATGGGTGGAGGCGAAAGCAACCAAGAAAACTACTTCGGAGGCAGTATGTGAATTTATCAAAGAGAACATCCTAGTAAGGTTCGGTGTGCCTATTATGTTAGTTATGGATAATGCCACATAATTTTCTTCTTAGGAAATTACCCAAAAAAATTTTGAGTATGGTATTATGATCTATCACTCATCTGACTATTTCCCTCAAGGAAATGATCAAGTTGAGTCTAGTAACAAAAATTTGGTGAGCATCATGAAAAAACCTGTAGCAGACAACCTGAGAACTTGGCATAATAAAATCAATGAAGCCCTCTGGATAGACAGAGTGACTCCTAAAAGAGCCATTGATGTATCTCCTTTTAAACTTGTCAATGGGATCAAAGCTAGTCTTTTGTTGCCATTAGAACTGGCAACTTGCAAACTGAGAATAACAATATAAGATGGTATATATGAAGATGGTTTAGAAAAGAGGATTCTTTACTTGAACAAACTTGAAGAGGAAAGAGAAAAAATGGTAGATCATATCACATGACCTCAAATGCGTGTGAAGAACTTGTTTGATAAAAAGACTAGACCCCATAAATTTATGGAGGGAGACATGGTGTTGTTATGGGACAAGCACAGGGCACCCAAAGGCATGCATGGAAAATTTGAATCATTGTGGAAAGGCCCCTTTAAGATCCATCAAGATTTTGAGAATAATTCTTTTAAAATGACTTATCCAGATGGCGAAGCATTACCCTTGACATAAAATGGTCAGGACTTGAAGCTATATCAGATCTGAATTTAAAACAGGTAACCCCTATATTGTACAATAGTTACGTTTAGTTCCTATTTTTGTTCTCCTTAGTTTGGTTTCCTTCCTAATTTCCTTTCCATGTTTGCTTTAGTTTTTTCGTGAGCCTCCTTTTTTGTTGAGCTTTGCGAAACTGGAGATTTGAGTTCCTTTCTTGGACATGTGAATGTCCAAGTCCCCAGATAGAGCCAGCTGTTGCCCCACTTTTGTCCTGCATATCTTTCAGACATAGTGGATGTTTAGTGTGTAGTAGTGGTCTTGAAATCTTTGTGTGAGTCCTGAATCTAAGTCTAGCTATCCTCTTAGGCTAGGAGGCATTTATCAGATTTCCCTAAATTGCCTTCTCTTTTGTGAGTTGGAGGGAATTTGTATATGAAATCATGTTTCATTGGGTAGATTAAGTTCCCAAATCTGGTAAAGGTCATGTTTCAAAGGATTATAACATTGGTTTTATATGCCGTCTAAGTATTTTTACTTAACACACTCTTTTGCAGTAATGGCGGAAAATTGGTTCTGAGCTTTTCCTTGGCAAAAAATCACTCATAGAGTACATTTTTCATAATTAACAAACTTTAAAGTATCAAAGGTCAGTGAAAGTTGAAAATGAGAAATTTGGGAATAAGGAAGCTTTGGGCATTTAGATCAAATCTATTTCAAGAAAAATAAATGATTGAACGAGGAAGAATTCAAGATACAAGATTAATGGTAGAAAAGCAGAAAATGGCTTCTCTACTACTCCAACAGGCAGGTTTCAACCTACGAAGTACATTTTCTGCCAAATCATTATATGGAAGAACTTTGAAGAAGAATCAATATCATAGGTGATCCAAGGCATAAAGAAAGTTGATGAAATCAAGACATACCATTTTAGCATCTCAATGAGCTAAATTTCTCCTTCAGTAGAGTTTTGAACAGACAACACTCAAAAAGTATTTCTCCGCTGAAAGGGAAGCGGAAAAGTAATTTTCCACTACCTCCAGAAAGTTACCATTACGGTTACTAAATTAAAAAGATGTTTCTTAATTGCCCATGGGGGGTAAATTAATTAATTCAAATAAATTTGTTTACTCCATAACAGACTTTTTCATTAATGTCTTAGTCTCTTCATTTGTGTGGCGCGGGAAGTCGGTCGTTAAATAGTAAGAATTCAAAGTTATAAAATTAGTGAGGTATTAAGAGAAGGATCTACCATTTGTTTAACAAATTGTCTGAACCCGAAGCTCTTGAATATAGTTATTCCTTGCTCTTGTGTTCTTGAGATATATCCCTTATCCCAAGTCAGATTCAGTTGAAGCATGGCTACGAAATTCATGGGATTTGATGGGATGAATGGCATCACATCTGATTGGCATAAGATTATAGACACCTCCTTGAAGTTCTTTGATATGGAGGACTTTCAAAGTATATTGAAGGTAGATCAGATACACCCTATGACTGAAAAGCAAAGGAGAGTAGGTTAGTCGAAGATGCTAGTTTTCCTCTTTCCGTCCAAGCTCCTGAGCTTGTTTGAGAGTGCATAGCTTGATATAATCCATATACCAAGAAAATCCTCCTTCCCAATGACACAGTGCTTCTATCCATTGATCTAGATTCTTTCCAGAACTCCCTGCATATTCCATA
The DNA here is from genome assembly GCA_018584345.1 of Thuja plicata. Taxonomy (NCBI): domain Eukaryota; kingdom Viridiplantae; phylum Streptophyta; class Pinopsida; order Cupressales; family Cupressaceae; genus Thuja; species Thuja plicata. Next base: position 501,201 of record MU225968.1, on the reverse strand, counting down.
GTAGGCTAAATATTATGAAATGAGATATAGTCAGGCGATTATCAAATATGGAGCAAAGAAGGCAGTGTGGAAGAAGGAAATAATGAAGTTATGGTTTCAAGAGCCGAGGAGCGCCAAAGGCAAGTTGACCAAAAAATTATACAACACAAATATGAAGCTGGAGATTTTAGACATCTTGGTGCTACTTCATAGGATCCGAGGTGAGAGTGATGCACTGAACTTCATTGAGCACCATTTCTTCTTAGCCCAGGTGATCTCTTCTCAACATCATTTCATCAATTGGGCTCTTATGGTAAGCGAGAATCTCTCCAGTGCCCTAAGTAGAGCTAAGATTCAGAATGAGTTCTACATGTCCTCAGTCCTTTTATATATATTGGCCACAATTCAAATTTGGCTAGGGCTTCCTAGATTAGAAGAGTTGCCAGATGATGTTAAAAGCTATGAATTTTTCCCATGTTTACAATTACATAACAGTTATGTTGAATACCTCATAGTTAATGATACATTTACAATGGGACTATGTAGGGAGCAACAAGTTTGCCTAGAAAGGAGATTTTCTCCTAAAGCCATGGATTTTATCAGCCAATTTGGGTGCTTTTCCATTCAATTTGTGGATTTCTCATATATTCATCTTAAAGGATTTGATGACTTCCCTTTGAAGTTGCCTAGATATCCTGATGATATGATCGTGTTGGTTGAGGTAATGAGGTAGGCACTCCAAGTGAACCTGATCTATGATGATGCTAAGAAGAAGGGCTATGACTTCCTAATGACCATTGGATCTTATCGTTGTAGATCTTGGTCCAAGGAAAATAATTTCCTAAAGACATTCTCAAAGAGGTTCCAGTTGGAGACATATGATGTATTGAGGCCGCAGTATGATCCTATAAATTATGCCCTAGATTCCTTGCAAATGAATCATGCAATTCATCATTTTGATGATATTTAAGACTATTGGGCTAATTGCAAAGATGACTTAGAGAGAAAAGAGAGATTCTACGCAGGTTAACCATTGAACAAATCAAAAAGTTCAAAGTTAACATTGTAGTGGAGGGTTTGGAAGATGATGGTCAACATATGTATGATAATACACATTTGGAGAAGATAAAGAAACTCCCTATAAGCTCTGAGCCCATGCTAGGGTAGGCCATTAATGACTTGGAAACCTTAATGGCTGGGATCTACAAGAGAATAGTGCAGTGGGTGGAATGGACTACAGATAGAAGGAAGAGGTAGGAAAGGAAGCCTCCTTCTCAATGAACCCTGACAAAAGATACTTCGAGGACTGTAGCAACTTCTTTAGTAACAATCCCAACTATGGCCAAAGGTTCATCTCAGCCAGTCGGTGGAGGTGATGAGCCTCCTGAGAAAGAGATCCACCCAAAGAAGACATGCAGAGAGGGCCCACTTCCAAACATCGGGTCGAAAGAAGAAGTGATTTCTATAGACTTGGCCAAGCCTAAAGAAGAGTCCACTAAAGGTGCAGGACCTGAGAAATCAGTTAAAGCTAGTGTTGTAGATACACAAGTCGACACTTCAACCCAAGATACTCTAAGACAAGGATCCCTTGTTGTATTAGAGGTGGGTGAAGATACCTCCAATACCTCAGCCATAGAATCAGATGAGAGGGTTGAGAAGCAACAAGAAGTTTCTCAAGTCTTTAGATTAGTTTCCTCCTCTCCTACATCAGTGAATCCATTTTCATCTAGGCCTAAATATACTCCTCTAGTCATCAGGAATTTGTTCATAGAAGAGTTGGTTTCTTCTTCCAAAGTTACCAGTGCTGAATCCTGGATAGAATATACTCTAGAGCGTAAAAGGAAGGGAGCAGAGGAAGGGACTTCCAGCAAAGATACTCTCTCATGGGCCTTGCAACCCAATACCAAAGTGGGTAAAGTAAAGAAGGTGAAAATAATGTCTACAATAGGTTGAGATCCTCAAACATGGCATTTCACTATGGAGGTGGCCAAGCCTACAAAGGACGTAGAATCGAAGATATGACCCCCTCCTATTTTTAGTTACAGTCGTTTGACATGGGGCTTGCTCGGCATGACACCAAAGTAGATTGGTGGAAATCCACCAATACGGTAATAGAAGAAGAGCTTGAAGAGCTCAAGACTGCTAAAGTTCAACTTTAAGTAGAAGTAGCTGAGCTAAATAATTTCATTAGACAACTCATCATTCCAATAGCAAGTGTTCCCGATACCTAGACCACTTTTGATCCCAGTGCTACGAAGAATCAAGCCGTCCTAGACAAGTTGCAAGAGGACAGAAATTTTGGGTAGATTGGAAAGAGATGAATTGAGAGGCTCTAATCTAAGGGACTAGTAGTTGTTGAGAAACTGGGTAATGCTTTGCTAAGGCTGGAAACAAAGAGGAATAATATTGACAAGAATCTGTAGACTCTTGCATCATAGAGAGTGAGATGTCAAGAATGCATCATAATGCTACACGTGGTGGTTAAAATGAAGACTAGGGAGGCACTAAAGGCTAAGATATTATAGAAAGGAGATGAGACTTTGATAAAATGGATTCAAAGCTTGGAATTTAAGATTGAAATGATCATCCAAGCTGAAACAGGGTTGCAGAAAACAGATGCCAAGATCAAGGAGGACTAGAACAAAGATTTTAAACTCCTTCAAGGTCTACACATGGAATCACAAACAAGTGGTTAGGGAAAATAAATGATCAGATTGGCTAGTATGCAGAAATCATTTTCTGATTATGTGCATAAGCTGGCAGAGCAGTCTTCTTCCCATTTGGACAAGGTGCCAGAACTCCAATAGTTGAGCGGATGCATTTTTAAAGCCATGGAAGAGCTAAAGGATTGGATAGATGCAATCAAAAACCTGGCCAAAGAACATTCTAGGTGGCTCATCAGATATACTAATGTCCGTATCAATAGGGATGAAGAGCTCATCCCAATCATTATAGTTGTCACCGCCTATAGGGCTAAATTAGACAAGGGGAAGTAAACCGAAGCTGAGATAGATTCCCTCTTGTGCTAAATTTTGATAGTATTGTAATGGATAAACTATTGTTTATCATTTATAATTGGAGAAGTTGAACCGTTTTAGTTACCCTTTTGTAACGGTCCAACTCTGGAACCCTATATGTACTATTTTCCAAATCAATGAACAGGTTGGCTAAATTTTAGTGTGAACGATAGCATTTTTCTGAGTCAAATTTGTATGTTTGAATGCCATTTCTTTAAGTGTTCCACTGCATTGCATTTGTCTATATATTAAATTTGAATGTTTCTTTTGAATTAGATTCACAGTTTGTGGTTGAACCAGAATTTTGTATTATGATTTGATACAGTTAATTAGGGGGAAATTTGATGTTAATCTAAGTCTAGGTGATGTCCCTATGAAATAGATTGATTCATTGTTACTATATTATTAAATCTTTAAGTCTTAAATTTGCATTTTCATTATCGGTTATTGCATTACTAGTTTTAAGGAGTCATATGATTGATGAAGTCTTGAAATTGGCTAAAGTTAGAGTTGAATCTATCCTGCCTGAGCTATTTCTTATCTAGGTTTAACTTGGTTTACCTCTTCAGTTCTCGGGTCAAGAACATACCGCTGGTAGAATAGGAAAGATCAATATTCATTAAAGATCATTTACTTAAGGGAGCTGTACCTTTAAATTTAGAGGGAAATTAGATGTTTAGTCACAATTTCCCAACTGTTGTATTCAATTGCTCTTAAATATTTGGGTATTCTAGAGTTAAAGAAAAAAGAACAATCTGTTTACCAACTATATATATATATA
>MU225968.1:478430-492057 GCA_018584345.1 Thuja plicata | reverse complement strand
TATATATATATAGTACAATAAGAAAAATGAATGTAATGTTGAATGGGTGTTGATAATGTGTACATATAAAAATGTAAAGGGGATTGAAATAGAGATATGTTTATTGTTCTTTAAGTTTCCTAGAATGTATTGAATCCCTTAACCTTAATTGAATTGTATTGATTAAGTATTGTTTTTGTGATTAAGGAGAAGATAAGATGTTCCTTTTTACCCTTAAATGCACAAATGGGAGATCCAAGTTGATCAACCCCAAGGAAGGGCTAATGCAAAAATGAATCAACTATTTGGAAAGGAGAATAATAAAGGAGATACCTTAAATTCTGTTAATTATAAGTATGGAAATGATATATGATAGTAATTAAAGAAATAGAAGAAATGCACTCACCTTGAAATATTGTAGATCAAAGAATGCTATTTTCTGAGGTCTGTAGACTGTTTCTAGAAAAATTGACAGTTGATTCCAAACCAGAATGCAGAGATGAACAAAACCCAGAAATATTTTTTTGTTCCAATGTCATCTTATGAAAAATGTCAACCTTGACCCACAAATGTCAACCCTGACCCAATAATGTCGACCCTGACCTGCACAGGTCTGACAGAAAATTTGTTCACGCCGTCCAAAAGAAAGTCGAATAGGGTATCTAGATCTGGTCTCAAAACTGCAATCCTGAACCTGTACCTACAAGAAAAAGAGGATTGTTTGTAGTAGGGGAGGGGTTTGCCTTGGTCAAACCCTAGTTTTGGAATTAACCTCAAATATATGTAATTGAAATTGTAGAAATGGACAAAGTAAATGTTAGAAACACTGAGAGGGGGGGTTGAATCAGTGTTTGTCTTATTAATTACTTTTTAGCAACTTAATCATAAATCAAACATACATAGAATGAAGCTTAATGCAACAACTCATAACACATGATATGATTACGAGGAAACCTTGATCAGAGGAAAACCCCGGTGGGAATTAGTACCCACAAATATTGTACTAAGTATAATGAACTTGTGAGAGTTCCTTTTCCCTATTAGAAGCATTCTTTACAATATGAGTACAATGACCTGGTTAAAGGTTGGACCCTGTTAGGAGTCTTTTTCCAAAAACCTATTAAAGGTATATGGCTCACTACCTAGGCTCACTGCCCAATAAGATGAAGGCTACAACCTTCTGAAAGATGATATGTACTATATCAAAATGAACTGCTGTGATGACACTATTGTCTGATCAGTTCCGTGTATGCACGAATGCTCTTACTCTCTCAAAGAGCTATATCATGTACTGACTTCATAGTAATTTCCCTCTGTATCTTCCTCTTGCATTATAATCGACACTTCTTTCATATCTTTACATTACATACTTATATCTTTAAATCTGAATAGGTGCGACCCAAAACAAAACACTAGTCGGCCCTAAAACAAAATATACAATGCTTCCGAACAAGTCAACTTCAAGCGTTTTTACTACAATGTTACTTACATCATTACAAACATATAACAAAAGGCACTTAGCCATTACATAACAAAATAACACACGTTGATCAAAACACTTAGTCGGCTTCCATGCTCTGTCTCCTGGATTGTTGATCTATTGATCTGCTTGTAACTTTGCTGTTATGTAGTTCTATACTATGCATGTCTAGATGTAGAATGTACACATGTCATACAACTTATATCTGAACACACATAAGGTGAATCGATCTCTCGCATGTGTGCTGATGTGCTGATCGCTGAGTATCTCTGTCTGCCCTATTTTTCTTACTTAGTCATTTTTTCTTTCATGACAGAAACTAAACATGACTTTTTTGCCATGATGACAACACAAAATGAGTCATGCATCCTCAGGTAGTCAAATTTCCAACAATCTCCCCCTTTGTAATTTATGGCAACAAAGGAATGTGGTCAAGTTATTCAAAATGACTTAACACAAAAAGTGACTGTATAACATCATATATACATATACTTCTCCACATATACACATTCTATATTACTCCCCCTTTGACATTAATGACAAAGGTGTACAAAAAATTGTAAGTCGACTGCATACTTACTCTATATACACTTCAAGGTATGCAATTTTAAGAGATTGGATCTCTTTCTGCCAAAATGCTTTCATAGCATCAACTGTTTGTAGATGCGCGCATAATGCATATGTCAGCTTCTCCATTTTTATCAGATCCATGCAGGGACCTTGATCATATGTCACAATAGTGGCATCAATATATTTTATGTTCTCATTGAGGACTGCTAAGGATGGCGCAAGTGCATTTCTTAAATATTTTTGCCTTACCCTTATCTTGCTGATTTCTAACTTTGCTTTCTCAATTTTGTCTAACTACCCCTGGTAGACATTGTTACATGTGTTCATGTCTTGTGTCAAAGTTTCAACTAATTTTCTTATGCTATCTATCATTATCTCTACTTCTTCTACCTTCTTGGTGTGCTTAGAGGCAAGCTTTACTCTGTCCATACAGTTTTCTATGACTGTCTTTCCTTTAACTACCAATTCCTTCAATATAGATTGCCCAATCTTTAAGGACTTCAAGTCTAAGGTAAAGTTCTTTACCAAATCATCTAGTCTCTCCTTCTTGTATTCATCTTCTGCAATCTTAGTAGCAGAGTCTACTAAGCTTATGAAGTGTGATTTGAAGTTTGACAAAATATTGTCCACATCTTCAACTGATTGGACCTTGGCTACTTTCTGATCAGTAGGCACTTAGTCATTCAAAATGTTCACTATCTCCAAGAAGCGAGGGTTCCTCATCACTTGTTTTTCCTTTTCTTTTTCCATAGCAAGAACAATGATTTTGATTAGGTCTTCTTCTCCCCATGCATCCAAACTTGCTAAATCAGGAGTTAACCTTGACAACAATGAGGTAGATGGTTGAGTGGATGGTGAGAATATAGTGTTTTGACTGGTATCCACGCATTGAACCTTCACTAGTTTCTCTTTTATCGACGTCTTGTCACCTTGAATATTATCTTGAGTATCTTCATTTATGTCAACTTGGTCATTGATGGGAACTTCATCTTTTTGTGTGCGGTATCATCAGTGCACATTTCTTTAGTGCTTACAAATTCCTTATCAACTTTGTCCATATCTTTTTCAGATGCAGTCATGGATATCTTGACATTGTCAACTACTATAGTCTCTTCTAAGTCTTTATCTATATCAGAAGTTATTGTCACTGTGGGCACTAAGGCATGTGGACCTGTCATGGGCACAATCTAAATCACTAGAGTTGTAGCCTATTTGGGAGGAGCTGGAGTAACTTTTGCTATAGGTGTTGTTGGTGGATACATGTGTCTGTCCATAAAGACTTGTGCAAATTTATTTTCAGTCTCTTTACCTATCTGTTCATACTCCTTGTTCATTATTTTTAGGGTCCTTGTCTTAGTTCGAAGATGAGGCTTCACCAGATCTAACAATATAGCCTTCTCATCATGTGAGCATACAGGAAGAAGAGTATCCAATGTTTCTTCTCTTATCCTCATATCTTCCTCAATTGCATGTCTCTTCATTATCTCCAAAAATTTCCATAACTGATCCGGTATCACTGTCTTGAGTTCAAGAATTGTCTTTTTGAACTTGATCATATGAGATATGATCATGGAGTGTATCTCGGTCTTATCAATTTCTTGATACTTGTCATAGAATTTAGATAGTGTATCTAATCTACCTTCATTAACAATCTTGTTCCTCAACACATTTAGACTAGGTCTAACTCCTACCTCAGGAGGAGCTTGAGTAATCTTAGCTTTTCTCTGAGTGTTTCTTGAGGATGGGTGATTTGTAGGTGCCTATTTTCTTCCTCTAGTCTTCTTGCTTGGAGTAGAAAATGGAGATGAATCTAAGTCAATGGTGGTAGAGGGAACAGAGGTGCTCTCTACTTTCTTCTTCTTCTGGATCTATTCAACTTTCTCAAGTTCTTTTTCTATCTTGGCATCTCTGGCTTTGTCAAGATCTTCTTGAGTGACTCCATGAACTTTTAGTATGTTGGATGTAATTTTGGAAGCTTTCCTTTTATTATTAGCACTGTGTAAGATAGTATCCACTTCATTGGTCTTCTCTCTATAGGTGCCCCACCTAGGCTCATTAGGATCTTTGAGTGCTGACAATAGAACTTGCGCATATCCTTCTAGCACATGTTCTTCCACTTCATAACCAAGAGGATGAATCCATTTGGTTCTAGGTTCAACTGCCTCCATGCATGTGCAATCTGTTTCTACCATGAAACATATGGTATCCTTGTATTTGTCAACTATCTTCTCAGATAGTCTGAACCTATTCTTCATTTTGATCCTAAATGTCTTTATATCCATATCCATGGCATCCCTTGCACTGCTCTCTAATGTGACCTTGAGTGATATCTGAGACATTGTGGGTTCGCTCCTGTCCAGCTAAAGGTTTGCAGCTTTTCCAACTATATGGAAATACAAGTAGATGGTCAGAGATCCAAACCTGAATGTCTTTCTCCTATCATGTTTGATGATTTGGATGTTGACAATCAATTGACCGCGCAAGATCTCACATAATTTGTATTGAGTTTTGTCCTTCACCATTCTTATAGCTACCAGGACTATTTCTACAAAGACACTGTTCAACCTTATTGCTTGTTGAAACTTATATCCAAGTATCATTGTTAGAATTTTTATGTCATCTTCTTTGATAGGGTCAACCCTCATTCTGCGCTTGTCACTCCTGGATAGACAAACTTGTTCAATCTTCTTTTTGACATCCTTGCTAGTGGGAAAGAGTGGTCCAGTGTTGGGTAGTCTAGTTAATTCATGAATTAGGTCTATGGTGATATGCACAGGGACCTCACCAATCTAGTAAAGATCATCATGTATTCTGCTCAACAAAATCTTTACCCATTCGAGCTCATCAAACTCATGCGCATTAGAATAATCGAAGATAGGGTTATCAATCAAGTGCACAAATTCATCTTTGAATGTATAGTCAGGTTTCATCATGGATGCCATATGAGTAGCTATTTTGACATTACCTATTTTTTCCTTCTTACAGTATATGTACATGCGGATATCTTCCACGTGACCAACACCTAGTGGGGTTTTAGAGAAAGCCCCTTCCACATCATCCAGTATGGGTTTGAATGGATGCCTCTTGAATACAAATCTCTTCCTCTCTATTATATCAAACACAATTGGAGTTGACATACTTACTTGGTATTTGCTTAAGTAGGGTTTCACAAAATTCCAAAATGGCACGACTACTAGGGTTCCATTCCAAACTTCTTTTTTATGTTTTCCAATTCCAAAACTTTCATGTTTTCTTTTAGAAGTTCATCATATAGTTGCTTGCTTTCTTTGATCTTTTCTTCAATAGCAATTTGGCTTTCTGTGAGCTGTTCATCTAGATTCTCAACTTTATCCTTCAGAGACATATTATCTTCATTGAGCTTTTTGATAATTTTCCCTAAGTCACTTGTAGAACAATCTTTCAAATCTTTTCTTAGTTTCTTGATAAGCATTTGTGAGCCATCAACTTTTAGTCTAAGTTCTTCATTTTCTTTTTCAGATCTATCAAAATCTTCAAGAGCTTCTTTAAGATTCTTTTTCAAATTTTTTTCTTCTACTGAGTCCATGATCTCTTCAAGTAATTAAACTTATTTGCTGAGGACCAGAGCTTTGATACCAATTGTTAGAAACACTGAGAGGGGGGGGGTGAATCAGTGTTTGTCTTATTAATTATTTTTCAGCAAATTAAGCATAAATTAAACATACATAGAATGAAGCTTAACACAACAACTCATAACAAATGATATGATTACGGGGAAATCTTGATCAGAGGAAAACCCTGGTGGGAATTAGTACCCACAAATATTGTACTAAGTATAATGAACTTGTGAGAGTTCCTTTGCCCTGTTAGAATTAGTCTTTACAATATGAGTACAATGACCTAGTTAAAGGTTAGACCCTGTTAGGAGTCTTTTACAAAAACCTTATTAAAGGTATATGGCTCACTGCCCAATAAGATGAAGGATACAACCTTCTGAAAGATGATATGTACTATATCAAAATGAACTGTTGTGATGACACTATTGTCTGATCAGTTCCATGTATGCGCAAATGATCTTACTCTCTCAAAGAGCTATATCATGTACTGAATTCATAGTACTATCCCTCTATATCTTCCTCTTGCATTATAATCAACACTTATTTCATATCTTTACATTACATACTTATATCTTCAAATCCAAATAGGGGCGACCTAAAACAAAACACTAGTCGGCCCTAAAAAAAAATATACAATGGTTCTGAACAAGTCGGCTTCAAGTGTGTTTACTACAATGTTGATTACATCATTACAAACATATAAAAAAAGGTTCTTAGCCATTACATCACAAAATAACACACGCTAATCAAAAAACTTAGTCGGCTTCCATGCTCTGTTTCCTGGACTGCTGATCTATTGATCTTCTTGTAACTTTTCCATTATGTAGTTCTATACTATGTGTGTCTGGATGTAGAATGTACACATGTCATACAACTTTTATTTGAACATGCATAAGCTGAATCAATCTCTCACACATGCGCTGATGTGCTGATGACTGAGTATCTCTGTCTGCCCTATTTTTCTTACTTAGTCATTTTTTCTTTCATGACAGAAACTAAACATGACTTTGTTTCCATGATGACAACACAAAATGAGTCATGCATCCTCAGGTAGTCAACTTGCCAACATTAAATGCATAAATTCACCTTTCTTGAAAAATTCCTTGTCGCAAATTTGAATCCTTGAATCCACAAGTATGCCTCAAAATTTGGAATGTAGAAAGGTAGGATGTCTTCAATCTCTTGCTTGTAGATCTCCAACACCAAGTCTTTAATGGGTTTTTGACTTTGAAATAGGCTTGGAAGAAGGTGGATGGAGAGATCACCAAAAGGGCACTATGTAGCTTGAATCCTTCAATGGCCTCCAATGGATCTCCTTCATGAAAATGGATGCTCGAAATATTTCTCCTTAGTTTTCTTGAATCATACTTGAAGATAGTTTGAGAATGCTTGATCATGATTATAAGACCTTTGTTTCTCAATCTTGCTTAGAGAAAATGAGAGGAGAAAGCTTCCTTTTATATGAAACTAGGGAAAAATCTTCTAAGGAGGCCTACATAGGAGGATTAAATTCCCATTAAAGCCTTTACCCCTAGCAGAGGACCTATATTAAATATAATTTACGAATCAATGCTTTGGAACCCAAAACAACCGACCCGGAAGTGGGAAAAACTTTTTGCAAAGGCCGACCTCCAAAATATGTGAGACCCCAGGATCTAAACCCTGGGTCAAGTTCGAGGTTGACCTTGACCTAGATCAGGGTCGAGGTTGACCTTGACCTAAAAGGTCAACCCTGACCCTGAAGCCCAGAATCACCAGTCTACAGTTCAGAATGCAGAAATTAGGCTAAATAGGAGTGGAAAGACAGACATAACAAGGAGGAAGCCATGTGAAGATCAGGAACCCATTCAAGGTGCTTTTCATGACCCCAAAACACTTACTCAGAAGGCTAAACATGTCTACAATGGAAGTGCTTCCATTTTTTGACTATACATTTAGCAACCACTTTAGCAAGAGTATGAGCTCAACACAAACTCTTGGTAAAGGAGAATACACAGAAAAGGCATTCTTATTGGACCAAAAAGGGATAAAGAAAACCCTCATGCCCCCAAGGGAATTGAGTCTTTATCAACCCTAAGATCATGATAAGCGAGACATTACTTAGTTAAGGAGAGATAGAAAGGGGTGTGATTAACTCGCCCAATGAGAACTTCTGTCTCATTGTGAACCACACAAAAAACACAACTGGAAAGATGGAGTTGAACTGCCTAGTGAATGTGGCTACTCACTAGTCAACCCACCAGGGAGATCCATTCTTAAAGGGATCAAATTATTGTAAATTGAAAACTGGCGGGATCAAGAGATCCGTGTAAACTTAAACTGGAGGGATCAAGAGATCCTAAAAAAAAGTAAAAAAATGACCATGCTTTAAAGATTAGCTTCTTTTAATCCATAAAGGGAAAAGTTTTGAATCTTTGAAAATTATTTTCAATGTGCGTGTGTGTAAAAATTGAGTAGAGTGTATGCCCCCATGTTAAATTCATCGCTAACACTTTAACAGGAGCAATGGTTTTAACGGAAACATCAACAACTCTACAGATTACGTTTCCACTGTGAGATGCCCCCAAAGGAAGACAGATCAAGGGAAATGAAACATAAACATACATAAGAACACAAAAGGGATCTACCTAATGTGGGGTTAGTATGATCATAAGATAACATGTACATATAAATATAATATTATTTCAAATTAATTGACACCATTCCCCAAAGAAAGTAGAACTACAATCACAAATGAGGAAAGAAACTTAAGAATTATGAAGAGGAATATTTTTGGACCACAACCTGGAGACCAAAAAGAATTAGTGCTACCATGTCACAGATCCAAGTAGATTGTACAAGTAAAATAGTTACAAATAGTAGCACAAGTACTACATAACATGAAACAACATATAGAAGAATGAAGATACACATAGAAGAATTGAACAATAGTTTTGATTCCTCTATCACCTTGCACCAACAATGTAACAAGGGTCGTATAAAAGAATCTAAAAAATATTTAAAAACACATTATGGGGGAAGAAAAATACAACATACAAAACAAAAAGGGCTACCATAAAGGATAAGCCAATCAAGCATGTTTTCAACCCTCCCCATCTTGATTTATGTTATTTAGGGTAGGTGGGAAACTTGCAAGAGGGACTATATCCAATATAGTAGGAATGATAGCCAGTTCCAAACAAGGATCCTCTTGAGAATCATAATGATCATTACTAGGTGTAATTGTTAATTGAGTTGAAAGCATATGAGGTAAATCATTATCAAGATCAACGGTCTCATATTCATCACTATGATCAATATGATCATCGAGAGTGTCCTCCTCATCAAGGTTCATTAAAATGGGATCTAAGATGTGAATAGGATCATTATAATCATTCGTCTTAACATCATGAATATTAACATCCAATGCATCAGGCATAGGTTGATCAAAGGTAGGTAATGAGTTTCGAATCATAGAAGCCTGGGCTCTAGCATTAGCTCTATGCTTCTTACGACGTTCATTATCAGATTTGTTACGTTTAATTTTATTTGGCACATGTTGAGAACTAGGAGGAATAACAATAGGTTCCTTCATAGGTTCTATAGGAGGATTCTCAATAGGTTGTAATGGAAGAGTAGAAGTTTGATCAATTTTATTAGTAGCAATGGATAAAGGAGGTATTGTGGGAGTAGGCAAAATACCACGGTTGGAATCAATCCGAGGCATACTTAACTTAGCAATTTTGCAATGTTTGTAAGCTTGATAGGAGCGAAATAGATTATTAGGGTGAGGCGGACATGAGTTAGGTAATTAAGGCCAAAGAAAATCAAGAGTAGCACAATCTCTAGGCTTAGAAGGTTGGAATAAACTATGATTAATCATCTTGACTTCTCCATTATGAATGAACTTAAGACATTTATGAATGGGAGAAGCAATAGCATGCATAGCAGTTATCCAGGGTAAACCAAATTTGATTTGGAATTCATCAAAAGTAGGAATAATGATGAAGGTAGTATCTATAACCTTACCTCAAATTTCAACAAGTAAGTTAATAGAACCAAGTGTAGGATATAGAAAGCCATTACAAGTTTGGATCCATGCATCAGATGAATCATAAAAATCACATTGTAAGCCTTTCATAAAAAGATTTTCCTTAGTAATGACATTTATTAAAGAGGTGGGATCAACTAGACAACCACGAGTAGGTATCTTAGTAATCCTAGCATAAATATAAAGGGGACCATCAGGAGCCTTAATTGTTTCAGAATCATCAAAGGTAATTAAAAGTTCCCTAGGTCGCTTATCCTTAGTTTGTGTTTTAGGTGGAATTGGAAGTTGAAGTGGAGGTGAATGATCTTGAACAATAAGTTTAGATGGAACAACACTCTCTACATGATTAAAAATGCTATTAAGATCATCCATCTTTGAATCAAAAACAATGTCTACAGAAGATGGTTGAGCTATAGTATTAGTATCATGTGTAGGTAAAGGATTGGTATAAATTTGAAGGTTTTGATTAGGAGGAGAAACAAATTTATTCCCATTACCATCAAAATTATCAATAGACAAAACTTTAGAATCAATTAAGTCTTGAATCTTATTCTTTAGAGAGTAACATTTTTCAATGTCGAGGCCATTCTGGTGATGGTATTGGCAGAAATCTTTAGAATCAAAGGATTTTGAAGCTATCATGGTAGGAAGAAGAGGTCGAATAGGAGGCAAATTAATCATGCTAGCACTTGACAACCTACTCATTATAGAATGCAAAGTTTCAGAGAGAGGAGTAAACGTACGATTCATACAGAAAGAAGTGGATGTAGGAGCACTATTAGATGTAGCCGCAACTTGATCAACAACTGCATTCATCTATTTATTAATCTTGACATAGTTGTTAGGTTTCTAAAAATTATTAGGATTAGGAGCATTGTCACCCTTATCATCTGGAATAGGAGCCATTGGAGTGTTGCTCTCAAACTGACTCACTTGTAATTGATAATGGTAAAGTGCTACACACAATTGTTGAAAGGAGGTAAATTTAGTAAGAAGAATTTTATCCCTAATTTATTTTTGTAAATTTGAAATAAACATATGTTGAATATCAATATCAGGAACATGATAAGAAATCTGAGCATACAAATTCTTAAATCTACCAATAAAATTAGTCAATTTTTCCTTAGTATTTTGTTTACAATGCATTAAATCAAATAAGGACACTTGTGGTCCAATGTTATTTTAAAATTGTTGAATGAAGGAATTAGAAAGTTTAGGAAAAGAATCAATGGAATAGGGAGGTAAGGAACAATACCATTCTAAATCCTTATCTTGAAAGGTTCTTGCAAACAATTTAGCTAAAATCCTATGGTCATGAGCATAATCACTACAAAGGATTTGAAATGTTTTAACATGAGTAACAGGATCACCTTTTCCATTATAATTCTCAAGATGAGGCATATCAGCTTGTTGAGGGACAGTAGCATGAATAATGTCTAGAGATAAAGGACTACCCATATAACATGTAGGAATGCTAAATTTAGATTGAGTTAAAGATGCCAGTTGTTGTTGTAAAGATGACACAGTTTGAGCCAAACTAATAATTGTAGAATCATTATAGGAAACAGGTGGCATAGCAATATTAGGAACACTAGGAAAAGTGTAAGAAGCAGTAGGAATAGAAGACACAACCGGTGAAACATTAGGAACCACAGTTGGAAGAGGATTAGTATAAGTGGAAGGCACACTATGATATGAAGGTTGTGAGGTAGGTAAAGATATCGGTGGAGCACTCACAATAATAGGTGCGCTTGGTAGAAAATTTATTATCAAAGGAGGAGTATAAGTAGGAATACTAGGTAGAGGAACAGAAGAAGGTCCTACACTAATGACAATAGGTGTGACCCCAAACTCTTGAGCTTCTTGAGCTAAAGGTTTAACATTCAAATTCACAAGATGAGTAATACTGCACAAGAAATTAATACCTTGATCATTATCATGGAGAAATTTCTTAAGAGCCTCTATAGCTTGGATATAATCTTGATTATGTTTTTCTTGGATAAGCCAATTTCCCATTTTATCAAGTTCAGTTGAAAGGTTTTGCACTTGTTTAGGAGGAACCCTTAAAGGGTCATCTTCATCATGAGATGAGTGAGAAGATTTATGCTCCATGGAAGGATTGGAATCATGAGTTATCAAATTGTCATCTGGGATCCTAAGGAAAGGAGAGGAAGACTCAGGATCAAAGGAACCCATAAGTCTATGGCTTCTTCTAACCGGGATACTATAAGTAGGACTAGATGTGGTAAAGCTCATACACCAATACAATGTCGATGAACTATCACAAAACTTTGATTAATTGAATTTAAATGTAATTTGAAAGAAAATGCAAGATCTAGCATGAAAAATGTAAATCTAACACCAAAAAGAAAGAGTTGTCTATCGCGGGTTCACCAAAATGTACGATAAGAAAAATGAATGTAATGTTGAATGGGTGTTGATAATGTGTACATATAAAAATGTAAAGGGGATTGAAATAGAGATATATTTATTGTTCTTTAAGTTGCCTAGAATGTATTGAATCCCTTAACCTTAATTAAATTGTATTGATTAAGTATTGCAATTGTGATTAAGGAGAAGATAAGATGTTCTTTTTTACCCTCAAATGCACAAATGGGAGATCCAAGTTGATCAACCCCAAGGAAGGGATAATGCACAAATGAATCAACTATTTGGAAAGGAGAATAAAAAAGGAGATACCTTAAATTCTATTAATTATAAGTATGGAAATGATATATGACAGTAATTAAAGAAATAGCAGAAATGCACTAACCTTGAAATATTGCAGATCAAAGAATGTTGTTTTCTGAGGTTTGTAGACTGTTTCTGGAAAAACTGACAGTCGATCTCAAACCGGAATGCATAGATCAATAAAACCTAGAAATCATTTTCCGTTCTGATGTTGTCTTATGAAAAAGGTCAACCTTGACCCACAAATGTCAACCCTGACCCAATAATGTCGACCCTGACCTGCACAGGTCAGACAGAAAATTTGTTCACGCCGTCTACAAGAAAGCTGAAAAGGGTATCCAGATCTGGTCTCAAAACTGCATTCCTGAACTATACCTGCAAGAAAAAGAGGATTGTTTGTTGTAGGGGAGGGGTTTGCCTTGGTTAAACCCCAGTTTTGGAATTAACCTCAAATATATGTAATTGAAATTGTAGAAATGGACAAAGTAAATGCATAAATTCACCTTGCTTGAAAAAGTCCTTGTGGCAGATTTGAATCCTTGAATCCACAAGTACGCCTAAAAATGTGGAATGTAGAAAGGTAGGATGTCTTCAATCTCTTGCTTGTAGATCTCCAACACCAAGTCTTGAATGGGTTTTTTATTTTGAAATAAGCTTGGAAGAAGGTGGATGGAGAGATCACCAAAAGGGCACTATGTAGCTTGAATCCTTCAATGGCCTCCAATGGATCTCCTTCATGGAAATGGATGCTTGAAATATTGCTCCTTAGTTTGCTTGAATCATACTTGAAGATAGTTTGAGAATGCTTGATCACAATTAAAAGACTTTTGTTTCTCAATCTTGCTTAGAGAAAATGAGAGGAGAAAGCTTCCTTTTATATGAAAATAGGGCACAATCTTCTAAGGAGGCCTACATAGGAGGATTAAATTCCCATTAAAGTGTTTACCCCTAGGAGAGGACCTATATTAAATATAATTTAGGAATCAATGCTTCAGAACCCGAAACAGCCGACCTGGAAGTGGGAAAAACTTTTTGCAAAGGCTGACCTCCAAAATCTGTGAGACCCCAGGATCTAAACCCTGGGTCAAGGTTGAGGTCAACCTTGAACTAGGTAAGGGTCAAGGTCAACCCTGACCTAGGTCAGGGTTGAGGTTGACATAGACCTAAAAGTTTGACCCTGACCCTGAAGCCCAGAATCACCAGTCTGCAGTTCAGAATGCAGAAATCAGGCTAAACAAGAGTGGAAAGAGGGACAGAATGAGGAGGAAGCCATGTCAAGAT
>MU225968.1:458347-478323 GCA_018584345.1 Thuja plicata | reverse complement strand
TATATATATATATATATATAAGTTTTCTACTATGTAATGAGTAACCTTTCTAGTTTCCTTCTTGGTTCCCTGGTGGGGCATGAAAACTTGGTATTAGAGCCCTAGGTTGCCACAATGGAACCCAGGGTATATCAGTTCATTAAGCTAACATTTGCATCCATCATTAAAACCATGAACCCAGGATTGGGACTAGAACCTTGAGACTTATCTCTTTCCTTGTATTATCCAGGATGCCTCCAGTTACCCATGGTAGAAGGGATGCCCAGAGCACTCCGCCAACATCCCACTAGGAAGGGTTTTGAGAGGAAGAATAGTTTGAGGAAGAAGGAAGTTGGGAACAATTTGATAGCCACATAGGGGATTTTCAGGGAGCTCAGATGCAGGAGTTACTACAATAGATATTGGAAAGACTAGATGCAGGCTAGGATAGGGGCCATCGGGATGAGTCTAATGTCTCTCACCACCATGAGAGGGAAAGGGGAAGAAGCCCTAGGAGAAATAATTCATTAATAGAGGAGGAAACTTTGTGAGCTTCTCACATGCGGGATCTCCTTAGAGAAAACCCACCTTTGTTTAGTGGAGCACAGAGCAGTGCCACTACTGAAACATGGTTAATTGATTTGGAAAAGTTATTTTCCATGCATCCATACCATAGTAAAACCAAGGCTCGGGTTGTAGTTATTCACCTAAGGGACTTTGCCTCTTCTTGGTGGGAAACAAAGAAATAAAAATTGCACATTGACATAGCCACCTTGTCTTGGGAACTGTTCCTAGAACTCTTCAAAGCTTGATTTCTATCTAACCATTGGAGAAGTGAGAGGGAAGAAGAATTTCATAATTTAAAATAGTTAACCATGTCAGTTGATGATTATGCAAGATGGTTCTTTGAGCTCAAAACTTATTCAGGTTATAAGGATGATGAAGCCGTGCTTACTCAACACTTCCTTAGAGGACTCAATAGTCAATTTTCTGGCCAAGTGTGGGTCTTCGAGCCTTAGACTGTTAATGAAGCAGTCATTAAAGATTGTATTGTTCAACATAATACAACCTTAGGTTTGGGAGGTTAGATGAATAATCCAGGGAGTAATGCCCCTCAATCTGGGCCAGGATACAAAAGAAATCAGTTTCAAGGAACATCCAGCCCTAAGAACTATTCTTCCTCATCTAAGGGTAGTCAAAACCCACAGAAAAAGAAATTCTCTTACAACAACAAAAATAGTAGGTCTCAGTCAGGAAACTCTCGCAACTGGCAGTGTAACAGGTGCTATCCAAATTCTCAACCAATGCAAAATACATAACAAAATAGTAGCTGAGGCAGTTTTCAGCTGTCAAGTGCTCATGGGTCTGGGAAGAGTTTTGTTAGAAATATAGATTGTTATTCTTGTGTACAACATGGTCATATTGCAGTAAATTGTCCTTAAAAATCAACACCACCTTCTATTTATAAGCAGGCCACCTCAAAAACTACCATAGGGGATGCTGGTAGATCTCACAGGGTGTTTTTTGTGTTGGATCAGAAGCAAGTAGAACATCAGGGTTTGGTCATTGAAAATCCAGGTTTGTTATGGTGTATTTCTACCACTATTTTGTTTGATTCAGATGCCACCAACTCCTTCATTTCACCTTCTCTAGTTAAGTAATGCGGGCTGACGGTAGTAAGACAGGTAGATAAGTGGCAGGTCAAGCTAGCCTTTGGAGCAATAATAACCTTTGACTCTGGTGTTCGGAATTATAAGTTATCACTTGGACCTTTTTCTACCCTGTTAGACCTTCGAATGATTCCCTTAGGCTCTTATGGGCTAGTCTTGGGGATGATTTGGTTAGAGGCTCACAGAGCCATTATATATTATAAAGAGAAAAGCATCCAGTGTTCTGATGATATAGGACAAAAGAGGAAGATCGTTGGGGTTTAGAAACCCATCTCCCTCCACATGATATTCGCAATGCAACTCAAGTGGTGTATGCGTAAAGGATGCTAGTTGTTTGCAGTCTCTATTAATGAATTGGAAGAAGGGGAAAGTATAAAAATAACTCTTGATCACCCCTTACTTCAAGAATTTGCAGATTTTTTTCCCAAGGAAATTCCTGGAATGCCTCCTAAAGGGACATTGATTTTTGAATAGAGCTTGTGCTAGGAGTAGAACCAATCTCTAAAGCTCCATACCGCATGACCACATAGGAACTTGGGGAACTCCAGTTACAGTTAGAAGAAATTTTGGGAAAGGGATTCATTAGACCTAGTGTGTCCCCATGGGGTGCTCCAGTAATCTTCATTAAGAAGAAAGATGGGTCTCTCCGATTGTGCATTGATTACCAACAGCTTAATAAAGTCACCATTAAGAATTGATATCCTTTTCCTTGCATCGATGACCTATTTGATCAAATGAAAGGGGAAAAAGTCTTTTCAAATATTAATATTAAATATGGCTATCACCAACTACGAATTCATGAGGCTAATATTCACCGTACAACTTTTGATATCAGGTATGGTCACTATGAGTTCACGGTAGTGCCTTTTGGGCTAACTAATGCTCCCTTTGTTTTTATGAGCTTGATGAACGGGGTGTTCAGAAACTATTTGGACAAATTTGTGATAGTATTCTTGGATGACATCTTAGCGTTCTCAAAAACAATGGAGGAACACAAAGATCACCTTCGCCAAGTGTTGCAATGTTTAAGGGAAAACCAGCTTTATGCTAATCCAAAAAAATGTGAGTTTTTCCAGAAAGAGGTTAAATATCTCGGTCATGTCATCTTAGGGAGTGGCATTGTAGTTGACCTAGCAAAGATTCAGGATATAGTAGAATGGCCAACTCTGAATAATGTTTCTAAAGTCCACAACTTTATGGGTCTAGCAGGGTATTATCAGCGTTTTGTCAAAGGATTTTCCCAGATAGCTCACCCTATCACTTCCTTACAAGGAAAAGGAAATAAATTTATTTGGTTAGAGAAGTGTGAGGCTTCCTTCCAATGTTTGAAAAAGAAGTTGACCAGTGCACCCATCCTGACAGTTCCAGAACCCTCAGGAAATTTTGTGGTTTGTACTGATGCTTTTGTAGAAGGGATTGGGGTATTCCTTATGCAGTAAGGACAAGTTATCGCTTATGAGTCTCAAAAAATAAAGGAACATGAGCTTAACTACCCAAACCATGAATTGGAATTGGCAGTAGTGGTTCATGCCTTAGTGAAATGGAGGCACTTCTTTCTAGGGCACAATTTTGAACTCCATACTGATCACCGTAGTCTTCAATATATTTTCACTCAACCTAACCTCAATACCAGGAAACATAGATGGATGGAATTCTTATGTGAATATGAGTTTGAGGTTAATTATATCCAAGGAAAAATAAATTTTGTGGTCGATGCTCCGAGTCGGCGCAGGCATGCCTTGGCAGCAATCTCCTTCAGCACACACTTGGGAAATCAAATCCATCAAGCCCTCATTACAGACTCATGGTATAAGGAGGTTAAGGAAGAACTAGAATTAGGAAGACCCCTATAGGGGCACTTCATGGGATATTTATTAGATCCCAATGGGCTTTTATGACATGAAGGTCAAATCTATGTGCCTTTATCAGGTGACCTTCGCACAATTATCTTAGTAGAAAGCCACAGAGCACCCTATTTAGCACATCCAAGAGTGAAGAAATTTTTTTATGACCTAAATCAGTTGTACTATTGGTCAGGGATGAAAAGGGACATAGCATATTATGTAGAAAGGTGTCTAGAGTGTCAGAGAGTGAAGGCTGAACATCAGCATCTGACAGGTCTCCTGTAGTCCCATCTTGTTCCAGAATGGAAATGGGATATTATCTCCATGGATTTCATTGTGGGAATTCCTATTACCCCACAAAGACATGATGCCATCATGGTTATGGCTAACAGACTTACAAAGGTAGCTCTTTTCACTCCCATACAGTCCTCTTACACAACAACTTCAGTAGCTAGAGTATTTTTGAAGGACATAGTAAGACTTCATGGTATCCCTAGGAAGATTATTTCTGATTGGGATCTAGTCTTCACATGTACACTTTGGACTTCCCTGCCATAGGCATTAGGGACTTAGCTCAACTTTAGTTTAGCTTATCACCCAGAAATAGATGGTCAGACTGAACAAGTTAATCAAGTTCTTGAAGATATGATCAGGATGTATGTTATGGATAGGCAGACCCTTTGGGAAGATTACTTATACTTGGTGGAATTTTCTTATAATAATGGATATCATAGCTCCATCGGTATGTCCCCATTTCATGCCTTGTATGGTTGTCCTTGCCACACCCCTTTGAGCTAGGATCAATTGGAAGACAGGGTACTCCTTGGTCCAGAGATGTTGCAGGATATGGAAAATCAGGTAGAGTGAATCAGGGAACACCTTATTACCGCATAGGATAGACAAAAGAAATATGACAATGCTCACAGAATAGATGTAAATTTCTCTCAAGGAGACAGAGTGTTCCTTAGGGTACACCTGCGAAAGAGTCCTATCCATTACAGAAAAGGCTCTAAGCTGGCACCCTGATTTGTTGGTCCCTTTGAGGTCCTTGAAAGGATAGGACCAGTTTCTTATTGACTTTCCTTTCCACCCACCCTTGCTCATATTCACGATGTATTTCATGTTTTTGTACTTAGAAGATATATCCATGATTTGAATCATGTCCTGAACTGGAATGATTTACAGGTAGCGGATGGGTAGCTATATTTGGAGCAGGTACATATCCTACAACAATGGACTCTAACCCTATGGGGTTGTTCTATAGAGCAGGAAAGGGTCCAATGGGATCCTAATGATGAGGCCTCAGCAACTTGGGAGGATGCTGCTAAACTTAGAGCTCACTATCCTTATCTATTTGTAGGCTTCTAGGAGTAAGCCTAATTCTAGGGGGAAGGATGTAATACCCTCTCTAATGACTATACTATTATTTTTAAGTTGGACATTTTGGCATAAATTGTATGATTTCAGTTGTTTACATTTTGATAGATCTAGATGATATTATGCTCAGTTAGATGTTTTGATATATGTATTCATAATTAATGTCTTTATGAAAATAATTATTATATGCAATAAGAAGTGGAATTCTAACCTTTCCCACTTATAATTCTCTATTTTGACTAACGTTCTTTCATGAATTTTTTATGATGTTTTACTTTTGGCATATATGATAGATGTGTTTTCATGACTCAGGATGAAGTCGTAGTTACTCACTTAGCTGAGGTCCACATAATGTATCAATCTCGGTCATCTATTTGCAATGTCTTATATATGTATATATGTTTCTATGCACATGTATCTCTCCTTGGTGGTGCAGGATTGCAGGTACCGAGCATCGTCTCCACCTGGATCCACAGGTTTGAGTGTGTTCTCTAAATCCTTGATCATTGTTGTGACAGAGATAACACCTAGTTCCACAAGACTAAGCCTTTCCTTGATCCCTGTTCCTGGGTTGTGTTTTTCATTTATGGATTGGTGTTTGTTTATAGATGTTTTGTATTTTATCATCATAGATATTCGTTACAGTCCCTAGGACTAGGTGAATATTTTTTTATGGTTGAATTATTGGTTAGTAATAATTGGATGGTGTGATAGAGCTATATATATGGTAATATACCTTTTCTAATGTATTTAAGTAATGCATGATTTTGATAATAATATTTGCATGGTTATATGTACACATAGACATATGGTTGCACACATATGCATATGTCTATATATAAATATATTTATGTAATTATATAAATATGCCTATATTAATGTTTTAATAAATGGGTGTGTGTATGTATTTATCCATTATGTGACTTTTTAATTTTAAAAGAAATTAATTGTTATGTGAAATTATATTATTCCTTTAAATAGAGAAAAGTAACCTATCAAGGTAAAAGCTAGAATAAATAATAGAAGTTACCTTAAGAAATGAATTAAAACATAGATTAACTAAGGAAGTAATTTAACTAAAGTTTTCTCGGGAAACTACCTATTCATAAAAATTATCTAAAGACTATTATGTTTAAAACTAATAACCAGAAAATAGTTATGGATGGTTGCATCGGTTGAAACTTCCCGTGCAACCAATCCTACAATGTATTTATGGTAAGGGAATATAGAAAGTAGGGAGTTAGGAGAAAGGAAGAAGAAATTATATTCAGAGAACTATATACATCTGAAACCTATTAGAAGGATTAAGGCAAATATTGGGAGAGTATTTGATTGGTTAGAAGGCTAGAGGAGCATAGGCTTGGCAGAAATAGAATTGGATTGCGTCAAAGGTTTCTCTGCAGGACTCCAGGTAGGCTCTACTTGGAAAGGAGAATCTTGTTTATAAGATTTCTATGTTTGATGTGATTGTCTACTGTCTTCTATAGTTGTGTGAACAATGGAATTCCTTTATGATTATTTGGATGTTTTTGCTATCTCGTATGAATGAAATAATGAAAGTATACCTGGTAATAAATTTAATTTATGATCTATTGTATATTTTTTCTTCTCTGTGTATTTCCACCTTAGAATGTACTTGCTTCTAGATAGAACCTCATTTTTTAGATATTATACAGACTACCTTCTTGGCTAGAACATTATCTTTTGGTGGCCATCTTTCTGCACCTTGCACTTTTGGGCAGGAACTAAGAAGACTTACCATAAGGGTAGATGGGTTTGAGGGATGTTTTGGAAGGAGAACAAAGGAATACCAACTGGTTATCTCTCTGATTTTTCCTTCTGGGCCTCCATCTTAGCCAATTTTACCCGGAAGGTCAAATCTAAAGGTTGATGTCCAGAGGATGCATAGGTCCTAACCACCTACGCAGAACTGGGTACCGTTTGTGTAGGATGCGTGACCACCTACATAGGAAGCACCACCTACATAGGTTGTACCACTTGCATAGATTAGGTCACCACCTATGCAGCTTAGGTCACTTCCTGTGCAACTTAGGGTTCCACCTGCGTAGGACTCTTCTAGTTTGTGTTTTATGGTTTTCGGAAGGGTTTAGGGTTTGGTTTTGACCCCGGGTTGGCCCTAGAGGTTGTTATTACTTGCATAATACCCTATCTATACATGATATTATGTTTATGATCATTTATTAGCATGTTATAAGTTTTGGAACCTTGATTAGGGTTAGGGTTGTTTCAAGTACCCTAGAAACCTTGTGTAACCTTCTTTATGTTCCATATGGATGTTATGAACTCCTATTTACTTTTTCTACTTATCCTTATGTTTTTTGATGAGATTGGTAGAGGTAGGAAACCTAGGAACACTAGGTGAGTGGCTCACAGTGGAGGTTGGGGGCCTAAGTGGCTAGTACCAGGGTAACCCACTGTAGAGTTGTTTAATCCAGTGATAACAATAATAATTTATGGGAAGGGAATTTCACATTAACTAAGATAAGGCTCGTCCATGCTAGGAGTGATAGTAAAGGCTACATATGGGAGTGGGAGAAGGTGATATTGTGATAGCACAATTTGATAGTCTTGTCCCTATGAGAGATGTTCGGTTCCACATGTGCCTACTTGGGGGTCGGGGCCCAGAGTGGCTAACCATGGTAACCCAAGGGGTGAGGTCTATGCAATGACACTCACCTAGCATGTCTTAGAGTTTCTACCAATGTGTTCATGTCTTTGTGATCTTGTTATGTTTTAAATTATGTTTTTGGGAAATGCACTACCCTCTCCTTAGGAATGGCCTAGTTATCACCTTCTTGCGTGGATCATGGTGTTTATCTCCTAGCACGGGGGAGTGGATCCTTTTTGGATATCCACATGGTTGGGTGGTAAACATTTTATCGAGGTATTATTTGTAGAGTTATGGATGGACCCTGCTTGTGCTTTCTCTAGATTTGTGGAAGATGAAGACTTTATTATTGTTCCTTATTGGTAGCCATGTAATGGTATTTCATTAATGTAACCTCCCAAGAGGAGATGAATGTAAATTAATATTTGATATATTCCAGATTGATGTAATGGGATGGGTAGCTTCAGGGAAAAGGGAAAAGGGGATAAACTACCTTTCAATGTAAAGAATGTATTTACTAAGGAAAATAAGTGTTGTTTGTTTATGGAAAACATGTTAAGATTATGATACCTCATGGTTGTAAAAGAGAGTAAAATAAATTTCTATATTGATATTGTAAGTGTAATGATTATTTATTTCTAAATGGCATGTAATGGTTATTAGGAAAGCTCATTACTTTATGCATGCTTCTTTTTAAAGTTTGAAAGAAAAAGAATCTTGAATGCTAGAAGTTAAATTGATTTAGACGAACTAAGGTTTATTAAAATAAATATGTTAGTGACTGTGGTATAATGAAAGTTATGAAATCTTATGTATTTCCTTAGTAATAAAAGTTATGGTTAAGTTTGTTCATTAGGGAACCTAGGGAGAATCTGTAATGGAATTTTGTAACCTTTCTAGTTTTCTTCCTGGTTCCTTGGTGGGGCATGACATGCAAGTATTAAGAAATACTATTGTAGTGGCAAAGTTTCCTAGACAATGACTTAGGATAAGCAATTGTGACAAACCAACCTTAGACTTAATAACGCCAGCCTGACTACTAAAACTACTAGGAGAGATGCCCTCAGTGAAGGAGGATTATCCTAAGACTCAAACATAAACAATTTCTGAGCAAGGAAAGTGAAACATTGTAGAGCTTAGGTCTAGCTGATGATATGAAACTGACCAATGAATACCCACATGTAGAAACTTTGAATAGAAACAAACTGCAAGAGGTGTATTGATAGATGGAGTGATGATTACAAGTGTTTCTTGTTTACCAAGTTTTCAGCACTTGGTAAATTTCTATTTTTTCTACCAAGACACCTGTTTACCAGGCTTTTGCCAACGTACTTTTTTTGTTTTTCAAAATTTTTGGAATTTTTTTCCTCTTTTTTTGTTAGTTTCAAGGCGCTTGTTTGCCAAGTTTTCACCAAGAATAAATTTTTTCAAGACTTCTATTTGTTTTTCTTTTTTTTTCTTTTCATTTGTTTTTGACTTTTTTCAGAATCAACTTCTACTATTTTTGAGATTTTTTCAGGATCAATTTCTTTTGTTTTTGAGAGTTTTCCAGTATCAATTTCTATTGTACAAGACCTACGACTGAATGTCAAGTGTAGAACCTTTTCAAGTGGAGAGTATTGATAGGATCAGGGAGACCATCTCCTTCAGGTGTATCTAACTGATAAGCTCTTGATCTAAAAAAAATTTGTGATAACAAAGGGTCCCAAATAGTTAGGTTCAAACTTTCCCTTTTGTTCTCTATTTTTCCGATTCTTAGGATTTTCTCTAAGTACTAGATCTCCAACTTGAAATTGTCTAGGTTTCACTTTCTTGTTATATCCTTTTGACATCCTTTTCTAATAGACCTTGAGATGATCAAACACATGTTGTTTGTGTTTATCCAACACTTCTAATTCTTGGACCCTATATATCTATGTGGTATTGTTCAACTGTGGCTAGGACTTTTAAAGATACCCACAAAGAATGGATTTTGACTTCAATGGGAAAAACACCTTATGTGCCATAGATAACAGAAAATGGTGTGGCTCTCATTGGTGTTCTAATTCTTGTTTGATACACAATGTCTACCATATTTACTCACATTTCTATGTAGGATTTTGAGAATATTTTTGTTTGATGCCTCATCTTGTCCGTTACCTTGAGGGTAATAGATTGAAGAACAATGCTGAGTGATATGGAACTATACACAAAGTTTTTCAATATCTTGATTTTTTAACTGTCCCCCATTGTATGTTATAATAGATGAGGGTATCCCATACCTACAAATGATGTAGTTCAGAATGAACATGAATACTTGTTTTCTAGTGGCTTTGATTAGTGGCACTGCTTCAACCGACTTTGTGAAATAATCACTGACTGTGATGATGTATTTATGTCCACTTGAAGAGTTAGGATAGATATGTCAAACAAGATCAAAGGCCCATTGGTGGAATGACCAATGTGTTATAAATGGTATTAACTCCCTGGTTGGAGCATGTATGAGATTGTCACGAGTTTGGCATTTTGGGCATGTTTTAGCATATTGAATAGCATCTTTTTCCATTGTAGGCTAGTAGTACCCTACTCTTAGGATTTATTTGGATAGTGATAGACCATTCAAGTGAGATCCACACACATCTTCATGGACCTCTTTTAATGCATGATTAGATTCTTCAAGTTCTAGAAACCTAAGTAGCATTCCATGAAGACCATGCCTATATAAGTTAGTTGTAATGATTACGTAATGGGACGTTGTCCTAATTAGGGCTCTTTTCTCATTTTTGGACAGACAATTAGATAAGGATTGATCTTTAAGATAAGCATAGATATTGATATATCAAGAGGGGTTTTGAATATTTATGGCACAAATTATCTAGGTTTTAGGTGCATCAAATGTAGGAAGGGGTAACTCTTCCACTAGGAAGTCATAGAGAAATTGATGTTCCTCAAGTTGTAGCATATAGGCTAATTTTTCCATTGCGTCTACAGCTCTATTCTCCATCCTTGGATCAACTAAAATGTAATGAAGACAAAGTACTTCTTGAAATCGTCCACCATATACTTGTAAGGTATCAAATTTTCATCCCTTGTTTGATACTCACCATTTACTTGGTTAATAATAAAAGCTGAGAATCTCCATATATGTGCAACTCTCAAATATTCCATTCTATAGCTAGCTTGAGACCATTCACCAAGGTTTCATACTTTGATATATTATTAGTACAAGTAAACATTAGTTTATAAGCTTTAGGTATCTTGTATCCCTGGGGAGTAACAAATAGCACACCTACTCCCTATCCTTGTTGAGTAAAGGAACCTTCAAAGTACATCTTCCATGAATGTTTTTCTAAATGCATTATAGTTTCATCAATAAATTAAATCATCAAAGGTGTTTCATCTTATAATGGTGAATCAACCAGTTGATCTGCTATCACTTGTCCTTTGATTTCTTTTCAATCCACATATTCTATATCAAATTTGCTGGGTATCAAGACCCATTTTGCCAATATTCCTATCAATGTCACCTTACTTAGAAGATAATTCAATGGATAAATCTTTGAAATTAGCCTCACTGTGTAAGAAAGCATGTAATGTCTTAGTTTTTGTGATGCAAAGACAAGTGCTAAGAAGACTTTCTATATTCTTCTATAATTGAGCTCACAGGAGACTAATATTCTACTGATATAGTAAATGACTCATTCCTTCTTGAGTTTATCTTCTTGTGATAGAAAAACTCCTAATGATGTTTTTGTAGCTAAAATGTAGAGAATCAATGCTTTTCCATGAATATGAGCCATTGGGATAGGCAGATTTGCTAGACATTCTTTTAATTCCTTGAAATTATTCTCACAATGTTCATCCCATTGGAAAGTCACTCCTTTATGCAACAATTTTGTGAAGGGTTGTGCTTTATTTGCTAGTTGACACATGAATCTCCTTATGGATTGAATCCTCCCCTGAAGGGTTCTCATTTGACTTATATTCCAAGGTGGTTTCATTTCCATGATTTCTTTCACTTTAGCTGGATCTACTTCAATTCCTTTTGCTAAAACTATAAATCCTAGTAGCTTCCATGATCTAACACCGAAAGACATTTCTTGGGATTGAGTCTTAATTAAAATTTCTCCATTCTAAGATTTTCCCCAAGTCCTCAATATGAGATGCTCTACTTCTCGATTTAACCAAAGTATCATCTACATAATCTTCCATGTTTTTATGCACCATGTCATGAAAGATCGTCATCATAGCCCTTTGATATGTTTCTCTGGCATTCTTTAATCCAAATGGAATTACATTCCAACAAAAGGTACCCCATGCATAGGTAAATGTTGTATTTTTTTCTCCTTATGCTGATTTTGATTTGATTATACCCATAAAAACCATCCATAAGTGAATATATCTCATAGCCTATCGTAAGATCTATAATGATCTCAATATTAGGCAATGGGAAATAATCATTTGGACAAGCCTTGTTCAAATATCTAAAGTTAGTGAAAATTATTATATATTTATCCAATTTAGAAATAGAGAGTACATTATAAATCCATCCCACATAGACAATGACTCTTATAAATCTAGCTTTCGAAAGCTTTTCAAATTCTGCCTTCTCTAGCAATGTGCCATGTGGATGCATTTTTCTCAGTTTTTGTTTGATAGGTTTTATACTAGGAGAAATAGATAAATGATGAATTATAAATTCATGATCCAATCTAAGCATGTCAGAATAAGACCATGCAAAGTCAATCTTCTTTTTCTTGAGGAATTCAGAGCATTGTGCTTTCTCTTCTTTTGATAAGGTGATGCAGAGTGGGCAGATATGAAGCCTCCAAAAGGACTCAAAAGGGGAATATACCCTTCCATACCCAAATCAAAAGGAAAAAGTGATCCACACCGATCAAAAGTGTAAGAAGGACTTGGTCAAAGGTTATCACAACCCAATACCCTAAGGGCAATCTACACACTAGGTCTCACCAAGTCTAAAACACAAACTACCCAGGGTTGGCTCTTAAGCACTTATCCCAAATTATCAACAATAGCCCAAAAAATGATTCTAAGGACCATGGGTGACCCACACTCATATATGTGGCCTATTTAGGTCCCTAAGACAAGGATTCCATGATCCTATTAAGTATACGCAACCCCATCAACATAATTTCTTTGGAAACACTCCTAGAGGCTTGTAGCCTTTTCTCGAAGGATTTTTGTTCTTAAAAAAAATACTTCCACATAACCCCTAGAAAAAATTAGGGATTCAGATACCCTTTATGGCCTAAGGTCTTAGACTTAAGCACCAAAACATGAAGGTGAAGGAAAGACAGGAAAACACACAAAAGTGATTCTGTAATTAGGCCTAATTAGGTCAGCACTTACACTACAAGTACTCGTTCCTTGCATCCAATGCCCAAAAAAATACTTGGATGATGTGAGGGCATGTATAAGGGTCTTCTACACTAATTTAGGGCTCTTGATGAATCCCCCAACAAAATTTATGTTGACTGTCCTCATTGAGTGAATGGTGCACTCATGGGTATGTACACCTAGGGCATCATGGCAAGCCCATCTCCCTACATTTTGACAAACCTATCCTGAATATTCTTGAAGAACATAACTAAAAAATGACTTCCACCAAGGTTCATTGAATTCCCATGGTAGAAATTAGAAATACACTCAATTCTTTGTGAAACCCTGATTTAGGGACTAAAAACCAGGCAGTGGAATTGAGAATTTAGTAACTTACAAAATATGATTGATCAACACATGATACCAAGTGAAAATGGAAGAAGATTCACAGGACCAACTTTTGGTCTCAAATTTTCATGCAAATCTATCCATACCAATCCGTACTAACCAACTATTTATATGATTTACAGAGAAATGGTTGTTCTTTATTAATTTTCAATGCCAAATTACATTATCCTCCTACCACCCACCTAAAAGGGTGTTTTGGGTCCACAACACACCCCAATTTCATGGTCCTTTGACCATGGGGACCCCCCTTTTTTATTTTTTGGTCTTGTCTGCCCCCTTGAGTCCTCGCTCGGTTAGTCTTAGAAGAACATGTGTTAGCATGATAAAACAAGGAAAAAACACCTTTTTCAACCTTTTGACCCTTTCAGCATTTTGGAGGACCATAGTACCCCGAAATACCAAAATGGATGAAAGGCTGAAAGTAATCCCTTTTGGTGTTTTCAGCCTCTAAAAAAACTGAAAGGCCGAAGGTGTCTACCTCCAGAATTTTAGTGTTTTAGACCCTGAAAACACTAAAAATGCTGACATAGGGCCCACGGGTTATAAATTGCTAAGGGCCCTAATTCAAAGTCATTTTTTCCTTGAGAGCTTGCAGCTTGAACTTTTTTTCCCTCGACCCTGAGACTAACCACGTGTACACCTCTAAGCTTCGTTGTGTCATCCTGTCCCACTCCTAGCTCCTCTGAGGTAGGTCTCCTTCTTCGCTACCTCATGTTTTATTTACCCTCCTCAAGGTTTTTTTGTCTTAGGGTTTTTTCTTGGTGCTTGTCTGGCCTAGGGTGTGCAGATTTCCTTCTCCCTTGGTCTCTGAGGGCCTTGATGCCTTCAGTATTTAGTGGGAGGTCCATCCATGTTGAGTCAGGTTTCACCGTTTCTAGTTTCTGTGTTAGGGTTTCATTCAGTCGTAACCTTTGTCATAGGTTTTCGGCCTCCAAAAGGCCAAAAAATGGGTCTAGTCATAGTCTATCTCATTTTGGAGATTTGGCCCTTTTGACATTTCAGACCTCCAAAAATTCTAAAATTCTGACAAGAATGAATCCCTAAAAGTCTTGTCAACTCGCATACAGATTTCGGAGATTCGGCCTTTTCGGTGTTCCAGACCTTCGAAAGGTCTAAAACTCTAAAAAATATGAATCCCCTAAACCTAGTCTTCAAGCTTCATGATTTCAACTTTTCAGCATTCGCAAAGCCTTTAGACTTTCAGATTCTGAAAGGTTCAAAGAAACTCTCTAAAAGTGCAAAAAACCTGCATTCTAGGTTACTTAGAAAGTTTTTTCTCTATTTTCTTAGTTTAGTTAGCTTTCTTTCAGTTTGTCCTTTAGATAAGATACTGATACTTGCATGTTCTATTACAGGAATGCCTAAGAAAAAGACTACTTCACTCATGAAATACCAATAAAAGGGGAACACTCCCCCTTCCAAAATTAGCAATAGGCATAGTGAAATCACTGATACTAATATCAGGAATGTGGATTGGGATGACTTCCTGACAAGGTGTGGTCAACAAACTAGGAGATCAGAGGACTATACCTCCTTGGTATTAGCAGGGTTCGTCAGCACAGAAGCTCACCTGATGGCCGTGTCCTTAATTGAATTGATCATGACCTTGGAAAACCATTATGACTCTGATAAAAAGGTGGTCCACAATACCAAAGGCCAAGTAGTATTGAATATCAGGTCAGATGTCATCGAGGATGTATTTTATCTCCATAAAGGTGTAGACAAGTTCTATGAATTTTTCATGGAAAAGGGAAACTTATGGTTCAGAAACAAAGGGGAGGAATCCCCTGAAATAGTCAACAACCACTACCTCGAGCAACCTCTCCCCAAAAATAAGCTAGACAAAATAGACTTTAGGAGAGGATACATGAAAGATGACATCAAGGCAGCCATAAAAATGATAAGTTGAGTATATGGGTTACCACAATCATTCCAACTAGAGAATTGGATGATTCTCCTGATAGAAAGAATCAGGGGCCGTAGGTCTAGGTTCGACTGGGGGACCATTATCAGTGACAAGTTAGATGAAGAGCTTGTGGCTGTGAAACACAACCCTAAGTTTTATATGAGTACTTACGTAGTGTACCTACTGGCAGTAAGGGAAGATTACCCAGGACTCATCAAGAGAGAAAGCCTAAATGATCCCAATGCATGGCCTCACATCATGTACCCCTAACTACAAAAAAGGGTGAAAATGTTAGAACGTAGCCCAGACTACCAGATAGAATGATGCCTTAATATTTGCAATCATCTGATCTATTGAGGGTGAATTTTTAAAAAGGATGTTAGAAGAAGTAGCTGCCAAGGTAAGGGCCATAGGTTCCTATTACATACAATTCATAAACTTCACATACATTCGGATACTGGGATATAATGTGAATCGAAAGAAGTTGCCTAGATATCCATCCAACTGAATAATCATTTTGGAGATTTCTTGGCAGCTCACAGATGCATATGAACACATAAAACACAAGAAGAAGCATTACTGGGATTTTCCCATTTCATTAGGACCATATACCCTATAGGATATGAAGGTTTGTAAATCTTTTTCTTTTGAATAGGATGACTATCCCCTATAGCTTTATCGCATAGTGTGGCCTTAATTTGACCCTATAGGCACATACAACCAAATTATTGTAAAGTTCTACATTCACGAACCACATCTGGAGGATCACTGGATGACCTGCGTAGATGATCATGAGGTCATAATTTGGTATTATTACAGAATGACTCTTATGTTGGAAAAAGAAGTCATAAAGACTCTTATTCCCCAAAAAGTTTGGGAGTATGATTAAGAGGAGGTCCTAGAGGCCATCTATATAGATGAAAAGATATATGACTGGCCCATCATGAATGCAAAGGTCGATAAAGATGAAAATGATGACATAAATTTCTGGGCAAGGCATGTGATGAGAACAATGGAAGAATGGATTAAGAGGCCTTAAAAAATGAGCCCAATACCTATGAAAACATTGATGTATCCACCCAAGAAGGTAGATAAATAGTGCAAAGAGATAAACATAGTACCACAATATAAGAAGGCACCACCACAGAAGCCAAGCACAGTATATAGCCATTAACGTGCAATAGAGTATGGGTCAAACCCAAGGCCCTAGGCTCCTAGGATGAGAATGAATAGACAAATAGATCCTCCCATAGGGCCAGCATAGGTTGCACTAGATGAAGGACCCTCTACTTCTGGACAATCTCCTCCTACCACCGAAAAGGGGAAGAAGACATACAAGAGGAAGAAAGCTTCTACATCTCCATAATTAGAAACCGTATAGGAAGACCCACAAGGAGAGGAAGAGGAGGAGGTACCTCTAGTCAAAAGGAAAAGGTCTAAGAAAAGGAGAAAAAAGGAGATTAGTTGGAAACAATAGGAGGATCCTAAAGAGGAAGATAACCCCTTAGATGCTCTAGGATCAGATGAGTTCCAAATTCTAGACTTTGAAGGTCTAGAAGGTTTCTTGAACCAAGGCTAGGATATGTTAGGTTATGCAACTAGATATGAAGTAGGTGGTCCTTCTCTCTTTCAACCATAGGTAATCTTAACTCCACCTCCCACTCAATTTACTAATCAAAAGCCAAATATACCCAAAGTGGGAGATAGTTCCAAAGTAGATCAAGGTCTCAGGAATCAAGAGTCTACAATCACCTAGGGGGTAACTACCAATGAGCCTAAGACAAAGACCAATAGTGTTGCAATTCCCCTTCACATTCCTACTCCACCAACTATTCTACCACCTCCTATTCCTACTCCACCACCATTTATTCAAACTCCACCAACTACTCTTGCACTTCCAATCCCAAATCTCCCAACACCTACTCCACCATCATCGAGCCCTTTGACTTGCCATATCCTGACCCCTGGAGGATCAATAACTAGAG
The DNA here is from genome assembly GCA_018584345.1 of Thuja plicata. Classification (NCBI taxonomy): domain Eukaryota; kingdom Viridiplantae; phylum Streptophyta; class Pinopsida; order Cupressales; family Cupressaceae; genus Thuja; species Thuja plicata. The sequence continues at coordinate 461,203 of MU225968.1, read as the reverse complement.
AAGCTATATCACCCTTCAAAACCACATTGATGGTTATGACTGGTCTCAATACTAAAGACTGAGTTAGTTCCTCAGGAGAGGAAGATAAAATCCAGGGAGAACAAGTTGAGGGAAGAGGAAGAAGAAGGCCGAGGAGAAGGAGGTCAAGGGGAATAGAGATAGGAACAAGAAGAGGGGCCAGACCAAGAGGTGGCTCCAGGGTCCCAAAATTTAGATTCAATTCTTCAAGTTACCCCATATGAGCCAGTCACTGCATCTAGTAGACCTACATGGTTAACTAAAGAAATCTAGTCAAGGGGAAGAACCTATTTAGATGAGGATGAAGGGGAAAATACAGATATAGCATCCTTAGGGAAAGCCTTTCATCAGGAAAAAATCATATTACCAGTGTGGACAATGTCCTATGTCACTCAGGACACTAAGGAGTGCTAGAAGGCATAGGTTGCAGTCCCATGCACTAGCACCTCTCAAGCCCAAACTACGTAGGAAGACTATACATTTAAGGAGGTATATTTGGGGAAACCTGCCAGGGAAGGGAGAAAGACACTAGTAGCCTTAGGGCTCAAACATGCTCTGGGTTTTATGAGTAAGAACAAAAAGACCATAAAGAACTTGACAGAAAAAAATGAAGCCTTGAAGAGGTTCATTCACAAAATGGTTGGTCCCATTGACCCCAACTTCTTGGAGGCCTCATTACATGTAGTTTTGGATAAAAGAAACACCCCCAACTTGCTGACAGGTTTAACCCCATCCTTCATCAAAGAAAGTGTAGATTGGAAGGAGGATTTTGAGAAATATGAGGAAGGTGCCATCAAGAAAATATTCAAACCTTATAGGGTTATTCTAATAGAGGCTACCACTTTGATTGATTTAATGACAAATGAGGCTAGCCTAGAGTTGGAGATATTTCAGCCTTTTTGGCCTCCGACAAGTCTGAACTTCAGGCCAGAGTTCTGATGGTAAACACTTAGATGTTTTTGACACTAAAAAGTTTCAGAGTAGAGGTCGGGGTCAAAAAAAGTAGGTGTTTCCAGCAAGATCATATTTTTCCACACCATTTGAACTCCAGATCTAATTGATGGTCAACTTGATTTTTTTTTGAAGGGACTAAGGGTCCCCTATCAGTCTCCACCAACAAAAGAGCTTCCAGATGAAGATTCCAAGAAAGACTCCCAAAAACAAGAAAAAGACTCCAAGTTTTTAGAAGAAACCCTCCTTTTCTATTTCTTCTTGGTGAGTTTGACCCTCCTTAAATGGGAAAAATGATTGTAAATGGATTCCTGGATCCATGCAAGTTATCTAGTGTCAGTTCAGAGTAGTTTCTCTTTCAGTAAAGTTTTAGTTTAATTTATTTTTCTCTCTGATGCCCTAAATTTAGAATTCAAAGTTGTGGATCAAATTCTATATATTGTAATCACAAATCAATGTAAAGGGTCAGATTCCTAATGCAATAAAGACATACATTTGGTGCTTCATTCATGATGTGTGAATTGCCGCTACCTATGCAAAATTATTGAATGTATTCTTGCATTATTCATTGTTTTCAGAGAGCCTCTTGTTTATTATGCTTTGAATTTGTGTTTCTTTTAGTTGGAGTTTGCTGTTGTTTACTTTACCTTGCTGTGATGAATGTGTGGAAGAGATCATCTTTGGGCTTAATGATAAATTTATCTCATGGGTTTCCACATCTTGGTGGCTTCACGATCTGATCAATTTTGAATATATATCATGAGTGAACATGTTTTCTCTCCAAACGCTTACATTCATGGGGTAGTGAATTATGACTTGGTCTGATTTATGCTTCATGGGTTTTACTCCAAATATCTCCCATCATTCAATTCACAAGGAAGGTTCTATAATGGTTTATGTCCGTAGGACTTCTTTTTCAGTCATTTTCTTATTTCTCGTTACTCTACTCTATATTCTCTTCCATCTTTTAATTCTGGAAATCTAAACATCTCAGAAAATACAAAATTGCATCTTATTTATCAAACCCCCTGGTGGTACCCTAAATTTTGAGAATTTAGAAGTCCCAATCCATTATCAAGAAGAAATTTTGTCCATACTAAAAAAATTAAATTAAGGAAACTTTACGAAACAAATAAATAGAACTAACTAATCGAAGCCTTCAGAAAATGTTGGAATTTCAACCTGCTACAAAGATGATGCTGACAGAGGCTAAAGATGGTTGAATTTTAAAACTCTAAAACTGACCCAGTTTGGGAAATCAAATTTCCTATCTCTATCAAGAATCTTAGCTTTTCATGATGTGTTTTGGATTTTTGACCAAAGCCAAATCCGAAAGTTAGGTAGTTATTTTTTAGTTAGTTTATTGTTTTTTCAAAATATTTTATAATAAGGGTTGTGTCTTTTCACCTTAAAGAGGTGTGAAAGCCACTCAAACACACACATATATATACATAATGTAAAATTTAAGGACAAGATAATACAATATAATATAATTTAACATATTTGGATAGTTTTTAATCAACATGTATAACATGGATCTAGATGTACTATTTTTTCAAAATCAATAAAGATAAATCCTTTTTCTTTCACATGTGTAATAGTTTCATTATCATTTTACAATTAGTCCCTCAGATAAACCAATAGAAGTTCTTCAAAGTGATATTTTGATGTGCATGCTTCCTGATTTGATTCATAGTCTATATTTTCAATTGGTTTTCTCATTTTGCATGGTTAAATTATGTTGATTGAGGCCTCGGTCGATTGGGCTATCATTTGAGAAGTATTACCTTTTTGAAATATCTCTAAATTTGTTTTAGGTTGCATGTACATTCCATAACACCTTTGAAGTGATAAGTTTTCTTGTAAAACTGTCTCTGAGGTTGAACA
>MU225968.1:429276-458237 GCA_018584345.1 Thuja plicata | reverse complement strand
CTTTCAATTACTCAAAGTATTTTAGTTTACAGTTTATGATATATTGCTTACAATTTGATTTATTCAAGCCTACTTGCCATCTTGAGAGATCGGTTGAATTCTGTACATAAGTTATCTGCTATAAAATTCCTTAAACTAGTAGATAGTGGTTAAGGTAAAGGTTCACCTACCTTGGTCTTGTAGAGATAGAAGTGCAGGGGAAGAGGATCATGATCAATCATTCCCATTAGTTGGCCAAAAACAATTGGTTTTCTAAACATTGATTGGCAAGTCCATAGAAAATCCAATTTAGCATTTTTGGGCACCAACACCCCCATTTTATTAAAATGGAAAATACCAAAAAAGGAACTAAAGTTTTTTGGAGTTTGATGTCTTGAACAAACCAGCAAAGGCCTCCTCGTGAACAATCAAATTTATCTTCAACTAAGTAACCAAGCAGGTTGTGATCTGACCTCGTAGAACCTTGGGAATAACCCCGTTATTATTTCAAGAGAGGAAATCAAATTTTTGAGATCCTAACAAGTTGGATTGTGTCAAAACAACACTCAATAGAAGTGGCACTAGAAGGAGGGCCTCAAGAAAAAAAAGCTAGATAACATTGGATATTTCTCTCCAGAGAGATTCGAGCGAGGTCTTAGATCATCTCAAAAGAGAGGCGAGTTCCTTGAACTCACCCATTATCATAAAGCTCACAATGACAAAGGGAAGAACAAAGAAAAATCCTCTTACCACCTCATTGAGTCTCAGAATTCTCTTGGACAACAATCACATATCGCTGCCCCAACTATCATCGTAGCCATAGTGCAAAATCATAACGTACAAAATAAGAATTTGCAACAACCTCATCTAATGGCCTTTTTTTCCAACGCAACCAGCTCACCCTTAAATTTTTTTGGGCAGCTCCATGAGTTACCCAAAAATCTAGAGACATTTTTCACTTGGTTCATTTATCAAAAATCAAGGACAGTAGAAGAACACATCTGTGCCTTCAAGGAAATTTGTAACTGTAAAGAGATCGCTCACCAAGACGTTGTTTGTCATCTATTTCCATACACTTTGGGAGAGTTAACATACAATTGATACCTAAATTTACCATGAGGGTCTATCTCTACATGGAACAAATTTGAAACCAAATTCCTGAATCAATTCAAGCAGTATGTGGATCCTGCCACAACACATCACTAGTTCATCAGCATGAGGAAATATCCTAAGGAACCCATCACTATGTTCAATCATCATTTTCACAAGATGCATCAAAAGTTGGAAGCCCCTTACACCATATCGGAGGAGGGTTTCATACAAGTTTACTTGAAGGCTTTGGATCCTTTCACCTCAATCTTTTTAAGGAGGCTTCCCCCGGTGGATAGAGACACAATGGAAAAGGTGTACAATGAAGCCATCACATTCACCGAGGAGATGGACCCCCAAGAAGGGAGTTATGCAGCAGTACCTACCATGAATAACCTTGATGTCCCACATCCATTTGCAACCAGCAATCAAGCTCCAACCACTCACACGCCTATGTTAAATCCCATCCTGATGCAACCGTTTACAGCCATATCCTCATCTATTACTTATCTAGGCTATGAGGCTTACAAGACAACATTTGTGGTGTAGAAAGTGATACCCCAAGTAGAGCTTGATAATATCATGGCCTCTAAGCTAGGTGCCGTGAAGAAAACCTTATCACAACTCACCAACGAGCTCACTCGGATGAAGTTGAATCCATCCCAAAATCAAGGTGGATATCAACAAGCACTTTCTGGTCCAAATGTATACCCTCAAAATCCAAATTAGAACTTTAATACATACAAAAAAGGCAATACATAGGAGAATACATTTGGGCAACAAAGACCAAATAGGTCATGGAACACTAGACCCAATAATGATAGCATCCCGGTAGATAATGCCAATACTTATGAAGCTTCAGAGGCTAATTTTGTTGAGGCTCCAAATTCACACCAAGGCAATGATCGGTATGGGAACAACTCCCATCATCATTACATTCAAAATCTAGAGGAACCTCTGATGCAATTCAATGCTATGGTGTTCGATTCCTATGAGTCTATAAAGGAGGAAGGCTTGAGTACCTTTGTAGGAGAAGATGATTTTTTGTTTCCCTTCTAGAGGGAAAATGAGCTTGAATATTCAGAAGTACATGCCTTCTAGAATGATCAACGAAACTCATATAAAATTTGGAGCAGAAATGAATGTCTCACCAATGGTATTCCCCCAAGAAAACAACTAACCCCACTGGATCCTTGAGCTAGTAACAATCCCATGCATCCTAAAAGCCTGAATGGTCCCACACCCCCTACAACAAGTACATATGCTGGCTATAGAGGTGCGACCTGGTCGAGTGAAAAATACAACATGGTTGATGAACTGAAGAAAAATAAAGAAAACATATCTATGTTTGAGTTACTACAAGGTTGTCCATCACAGAAGGAGGACCTTATAAGGTCTCTGGACCACTCAAAACCCAGCTTGTCAGCCAATAATACAAGGACACCTACATCTAGCATCAACACATCTGAGGCTTTCCCCACAGTGTTCAGGGATAAGATGGAGGTCCCACCATTCTTACTCAGTCTATGGATGTTTGGAAAGAACCTACACAATTGCCTAATTGATTCAGGAGCTTCGTGCAATGTCATGCCACTGTCAATTTGCCAAAAGTTGGGGATGGTGCCCCTAGTAATGAACCAAGTGGTCATGCAATTGAATAAGACTGAGGTCAAGGTGATTGGTGTTCTCAAAGATGTACACATTTAGTTGGTTGCAGATCCTAGAATACAGGAATGCATTGACATGCATATAGCAGACATACCTAAAACTTATGGGATGTTGTTGAGTCAAGAATGGACCAAGTGTTTGAGAGGATGGCTCTCCATGGATTTCACCCAACTATGGCTACCATGGAGAGGTTTGAACAACCAGATCAAGATAGATGTAGAAGCTAAATTTAAAAGGATGATCACTGAGTACAATGCCCTGAATGAAGTCCTGTTCACCCAGACAAATTTGGGCACTTACCAGATAGAAGACATCCTCATGCTCTGAATCCAAGAAGGTGAGGACCATAGTCACATCCAAGGTCTCCTTGAGTTGAATATTGGTGAGGACATCTACCAAAGTTTCATCAACAGCATGATAGCCAGCTTATGACATCTAGGAAAAAATGTAGACCCTAATATTTTGCTACTACCAGGATACTACAGATTTTACTAGGCTAGCCATTATGAGTTCACATGCCCTAGATCCCAGGAAGCATTGTCAAGGGTATTGACCCAAATCACCTTATCAAGTAATACATCAGAAACCATGACAATAAAAGAGGACATCCTCGAGATCAAGGACAAGAGTAACACCCCACCAGAAATATGCACCCCAATCCCAACAAACACTTCAGATCAGAATCAGGATAGTGGGTTGGATTCTGATGATAGAAGTCCTGCTATGAACACACTTAGTGACTGGAGTACATTGGATGATAGAGCATGTCCCCCTTACAAAGGAATGCTAGAAGATGGAGGCAGTGAAATTTTTGAAAACCCCAAACCCAAACATACCCAAAATGCTGGAGAATCGACCTCTTCTGACAGTGATGGAGAAAAGGGCCAGAAACTTAAAACCAAGGGTTCTCCCAGGAGAAAATCAGCCAATTCTAACCCTACTAAGCAACCCCAGATATGGAAATTGCACTTTAATGGTTCCAAATGTAAATAAGGAGCAGGCGCAGGGATCAAATTGATAAACCCAAGAGGTAAGTCTTTCTATGCCGCTTATAGGTTACAATTTTTGTGCACTAACAATGTTGCAGAATATGAAGTGCTGGTCCACGGACTTCTCCTAGCCCATGAAAAGGGAATAAAGATCCTGACAGTAGAAGGGGACTCACAATTGGTCATCAAGCAGATCTATAGTCAGTATACTTGCATTGATAAGAGGCTTTTGGCCTACCGAAATAGAGCATGGGACCTGATTAATGACTTTGACACTTTTGACATCAAAACCATCCCAAGAAGAAGAAATGTTGTTGCTAATGACCTAGCCATATCAGCCAATTCATTACATCCAATGGAAAAATCCAAGCTAAAGAAATTCTCAATTGAACTTGTTGCGGCCTTGACCATCCCAGACAATGTCATTAATTTTCAAGTCTTTCAAGACGATCAACACATATTGGAGTTTATCATGTGTGACGGTGTGTTCGAAAAATATAGATCATAGATGAGGAAAAGGAAGGAGAAGAGGAAGTTGAGCCCAAGGGTCTTGATGATCAAGGCATCATAAATCTGAGGACCAACACCATACCCAAATGGATGGTAGAACTAGAGAAGATTTTTGACAGTGACAAAACTGCAGTAAGGAGATGCCCAAATGTAAAACCTGATGGTAAAGAATATGATACATACATCCTTGGCATGGAAGAGGAACCTAGGGAGGTCCACATTGGAAAGGTAGGAACCAAACAAGAAAAGGAGAAAATGGTCTAGCTCCTCACTGAATATCGAGATGTCATAGCATGGAGCTATAAAGAATTGAAGACATATGACACCTCAGTCATAGTGCACAACATCCCTCTAAAACCAAACTCCAAGCCTTTCTAGCAATGATAGAGGCCTGTGAACCCTACTATGGAACCCTTAATTCAAAAGGAAGTTCAGAAGTTGCTCATTTCCAGAATAATCTTTCCAATCTGACATTCCACGTGGGTTGCGAACCTGGTACCCGTAAGAAAGAAAATTGGAGAGATTAGATTGCAAGTGGATTTTCAAAACCTCAACAAATCTTCTCAAAAGGAAAATTACCCACTCCCATCTCTCCACAAAGTACTAAAAAAGGTCAATGGGTCTCAAATGATGTCATTTCTGGATGGTTACTTGGGCTACAACTAGGTGATGGTGCAAGAGGAGGATAGGCTGAAAATGACATTCACAACCAAATGGGGAACCTTTTCCTACCACCGGATGCCTTTTGGAATTTTCAGAGGGAAATGGACATAGCTTTCAAGGGATTAGTTGGGAGGTGCATTATCATCTATATGGATGATCTCACACTTTTCTCAAAACAAAGAAATGACCACTTAAATGACCTCAGAAAATGTCTTCAAAGATGCATGCAATTTAGGATTTCCCTTAAGCTCAAGAAATGTATGTTTGGGGATACCGAAGGTATACTATTGGGACATATCATCTCCAAAAGTGGGATAGCCATCAATCCTAAAATGGTAGAGTCCATTCTAAATTTGATGCCACCGCATAGTTGCAAAGAATTGAAATCTTTCTTCGGGAAGATCAACTACATAAGGAAGTTCATTAGCGGTTTCGCAAAGATAGTAAAACCATTGAGCAACATGCACAAGAAAGATGAAAAGATTGAATGGGATATCCTAGCCAAGAAATCCTTTGAAGAGATTAAACATGCTATCACCACAACACTGGTCCTATTCATCTCGGACTACACTATCCCTTTTAAGGTTTACTCTTTTGCATCTGAGCACTCATGTGTATGCATCCTCACGTAGAAGAAGAATAGTAAAGATGAGAGACCCATAGCTTTAATGAGTTTCCCTTTCAAATACGTTGAGCTTAGATACCCAAACCTGGATAAACAGTCGTTTACTCTTGTCAAAGGGGTAAAAAAGTTCATACATTACATCTTGAGAATTAAAGTCATTGGGGTAGTTCCAAACGCACCTGTAAAGTACCTTTTGATGCAGAATGAGTTAGGAGAGCAGAGAGGAAAATGGATGGCCATCCTCCAAGAGTTTTATCTTGAAATCCAACCAATGAAACTAGTGAGGGGACAAGGCCTGACAAAGCTGATCTCTAAGGTTGAAGAAGGTCTGGTCTGCCAAACCTACACCAATCAAGGTGTGATCAGTGATGTATGGTACAAAGACATAGTGTATTATCTGCTGCAAAATCGTTGCCTAGAGGAAATGAGTGGTTCCCAAAGGAGATCTTTGATAATTAGAAGCAACTTCTACATGTTGAAGAATGGACAACTATATAAATGCAATTATGAGGGCCTATACCTAAAGTTCTTAGACAAACTCGAGGCAAACCAAATCCTAGAAGATTTCCATGGAAAATATGGAATAGGACATGGGTCAGCTGATGCAACTACTCACCAAATCTTAAGGGTAGGATATTTTTGGCCTATGATATTCAGAGACACCAGAAAACATGTGAGGTCTTGCCACACTTGCCAAACTAGTGCAACTCGAGAGAGAAACCCCGCAATGCCCCTACAACCATTATATGAGGTACACCCATTTGACCAATGGGGCTTAGATTTTTTTGGAATGATTAACCCCCCTTCATCTGCAGGACACAAGTTCATTTTGATAGCTACTGACTACTGCACATGCTAGATGGAGGCTCAAGCACTGAAGAATTGTACTACAAATGTCGAAGCAAAATTCTTGGAGGAGTGCATCATAACTAGGTTTGGGATGCCATTTTATCTGGTATGTGACAATGCTCCCTATTTTTCTTTAGCCTCACTCACACAATGCGCCTTCAAGAACTAGGTAATCCTCAAGTTCTCTTCAAATTATAATCTGCAAAGCAATGGTGTAGCAGATTCTACCAACAAGAACTTAATGATAGTGATCAAACACCTCCTGGATGACAACCCCAGGGATTAGCACACACAACTAAAATACGCTTTATGGACTGATCATGTAAGGATAAAAAATGCCTTGGGGACATATCCATACCAGCTAGTCTACAGCTTACAACCGGTGTTCCCTATGAACTTAAAGATCCCAGTCCTTAGATTCATGGACCAATATGTGGGAGGAGAAGATCAGGTACAAGTATGGCTCATGAATCTCCTTAACCTAGAGGAGAAGCAAGCATTGAATTTGGAGCATGTATCAAAACATCAAGCCATAGTCAAGAGGTGATTTGAAAAGAGAGCCACCATTAAATCCTTTAGGATCTTTGACCTTGTCCTCATGTGGGATAAGGCAAAAGAAAATCTGGGTAGCCACACCAAGTTCCAAATATTGTGGACAGGACCTTATCAAATATCAGAGATCCTAGGGTAAAACACTTTTAGGATCAACACATTGAACGAAGAGTTGACCCCATTGCCAGTCAATGGAAAATTCTTCAAACATTACTTTGGATCCTAAGCGGAACTACCTTCCATCCCTTGTACCATAGTCCCTTTTTTTTAGTTCTTTCCTTTCTTTCCTTTTCTTTTTTCTTTGCCCTTTCCGTCCATCGTTTCTTCCTTTCTTTTGTTAGGGCTCAATTGTTGTTTTGGGTCAACATGTTCTTGGATCCATTCCAAGGTAGTCCATAAATCAGAGCAAGGGTAGTTCTTAGTCAATTCCTCCAAAGAAATGTACAACACAAAGAACATTGACCAAAAGGAAAAGTGATGATAGCTATCAGTGATTGACAATAAGTTCAAAGCTCGGTCATCCTAATAACTAAGAATACTAAAAGGAAACACTTGAGAGAAATGGTTTCTTGAGCATTTGACAGTTGTGACCGACACTAGTGTGTAGATTCAGGTACCCACCGATCCCATAACCCAGTTCTGAATGAATTTGAAGGCAATAGAATAAAAAAAATTAAAAAAAATAAATAGCTGAAGAGAAAGGAAGAGAAGCACACGAAAATAAAAGTGTCCCAAAGAGGCCACAAGTGTGAAATCTGGGTGGCACAACCTAATCTTTTCCTGGCTCATATTAAATATGAAAAAGGGAATTTTATTTCTATGGAACTAAACACCTGGAGTACACAAACATCTGGGGCCTGACACATTTCAAGAGCACACAGAAGAAATGAAATGACCGTCCAAAAGGACAGAACTCTCAAAAGAAAGAAAGCTACAACCTAGCAGATGGAACAGACTTGGGTGACTATGGCAACCTCTACCAGGGCTATGAATGCCCAACTGGAAGTAGAGCATGGTTATACTTGGGATTTGGGGAAAAATATGTCAGGGCTATGAATGCCTAACTGGAAGCAAAGCCCTTTCTGCAAAACCCTGGTCTACTTGGCGAAGGTCAGGAGAAAGTGGCAAACATTTTGGTTACCACAATCAAAGGTCAAGGAATGAATACACATTAACACAAACTAGGAAGCTAGTGGAAAAACTCAGATTGGAAGTCATTGAAAGATTGGTCGACACCAACACCTCTTGGCCTTATTCTACTACAAAGTTACATCCTGGAAGAGTAACGATGATAAAGAAATGCCTTGGTCATTTCTCCTTTTGTCAGGGATATTTGTTGTGGGTCCACAACACACCCCCATTTCATGGTCCTCTGCGCATGGGGACCCCCCCTTTTTTTCTTTTTTAGTTTTTTAGTCTTGTCTACCCCCTTAAGTCCTTGCTTAGTCAGTCTCAGAAGAACATGTGTAAGCATGATAAAACAAGAAAAAAACACCTTTTTTGGCCTTTTGGCCCTTTCAGCATTTTGGAGGACCATAGTAACTTGAAATAACGAAATGGTTGAAAGGTCGAAAGTCAGCGCTTTTAGTGTTTTCAGCTCCAAAAACACCAGAAGGCCAAAGGTGTCTACCTCAAGACTTTCAGTTTTTCAAACCCCGAAAACACCAAAAATGCCGACGTAGAGCCCGTGAGTTATAAATTGCAAAGGGCCCTCATCCGAAGTCATTTTTTCCTTGAGATCTCACAGCTTCAATGTTTTCACCCTCAACCCCCTGACTGACTACGCGCGTGCCTCCAAGCTTTGTTGTGTCATCCTCCCCCGCTCCTAGCCCCTCCGTGGTAGGTCTCCTTCTTTGCTACCTCATGTTTTCTTTTCCCTCCTCAAGGTTTTTTTTTCTTAGGGTTTTTTCCTGGCACTTGTCTAGCCTAGGGCATGCAGATTTCCTTCTCCCCTAGTCTCTGAGGGCCTTGACACCTTCATTGTTTAGAGGGAGGTCCATCAGTATCAAGTCAGGTTTCATCCTTTCTAGTTTTTGTGTTAGGGTTTCGTTCGGTCATGACCTTTATTGCAGGTTTTTGGCCATCAAAAGGCTGAACACCGGGTCTAGTCATAGTCTATCTCATTTCAAAGATTCGGGCCTTTTGGCATTTTGGACCTCTGAAAAGTCTAAAATTCTGACAAGACCGAATCCCCAAAAGTCCTGTCAACTCTCGTCATGATTTTGGAGATTCGACCTTTTCGGCATTTCGGACCTCTGAAAGGTCTGAAACTCTGACAAATCCAAATCCCTGAAACCTGGTCTTCAAGCTTCATGATTTCAGGTTTTCAGCATCTGCAAAGCCTTTAGACTTTCAGATGCCGAAAGATCCAAAGAAAATCACTCTCCAAAAGTGCGAAAAACCTGCATTTTGGGTTACTTAGAATTTTTTTTCTATGTTTTCTTAGTTTAGTCAGCTTTCTTTTAGTTTTTCCTTCAGATAAGATACTGATACTTGCATGTTTTATTACAGGAATTCCTAAGAAAAAGACTACATCACCCATGAAATACCAATACAAGGGGAACACTCCCCCTTCCAAAATTAGAAATAGGCACATTGAAATCACCGATACTGATATCAGGAATATGGATGGGGATGACTTACTAACCAGGTGTGGCCAACCAACTGGGAGATCAAAGGACTATACCATCCTGGTATTAGTAGGGCTAGTTAGCATAGCAACTCACCTGATGGCTGTGTCCTCACCTGAACTGATCATGACCTTGGAAAACCATTATGACTTCGACAAAAAGGTGGTCCAGAATACCAAAGGCCAAGTAGTATTGGATATCAGGCCAAATGTCATTGAGGATTTATTTCATCTCCACAAAGGTGTAGACAAGTTCTATGATTTTTTCATAGAAAATGGAAACTTATGGTTCAGAAACAAAAGGGAGGAAGCCCATGAAATAGTACACAACCACTACCTCAAGAAACCTCTCCCCAAAAATAAGTTGGACAAAATAGACTTTAGGAGAGGATACATGAAAGACGACATCAAGGCAGCCATAACAATGATAAGCCAAGTATATGGGTTACCACAATCATTTCGACTAGAGAATTAGATAATTCTCTTGATAGAAATACTCAGGGGCTGCAGGTCTAGGTTTGACTAGTGGACCATTATCAGTGACAAGTTAGATGAACAGCTGGTGGCCATGAAACACAACTCTAAGTTTTATATGAGTACTTACATAGTGTACCTACTAGCAGCAAGGGAAGATTACCTCAGACTCATCAAGAGAGGAAGCATAAATAGAGGAAGCATAAATGATCCCAATGCATGGCCTCACATCGTGTACCCCCAACTACAGAAAATGGAAAAAATGTTAGAAGATAGCCCAGAATACCAGATAGTCAATGATGCCTTCATATTTTCAATAATCCGATCTATTGAGGTTGATTTTACAAAAAGGATGTCAGAAGAAGCAGCCGCCAAGGTAAGGGCCATAGGTTCCTATTACATACAATTCAGAACATTCACATATAGTCAGATAGTATGATCAACTGTGAATCCAAAGAAGTTTCCTAGATATCCATCTGACTGGATAATCATTTTTGAGATGGCCTGACAGCTTGCGAATGCATATGAACACATAAAACACAAGAAGAAGCACTGCTGGGATTTTACCATCTCATTGGGACCATATACCCTACAGAATATGAAGGTTTGTAAATCTTTGGATTTTGAATGGGATGACTATCCCCTATAGATTTACAGCATAGTGCGGCCTTGATTTGACCCTATAGGCACATACAACAACATTTTTGGCAAGTTCTACATTCACAAACCACACCTACAGGATCACTGGATGAACTACGTAGATGATCATGAGGTCAGAATTTGGGATTATTGTAGAATGACTCTTACCTTGGAAAAAGAAGTCATAAACACTCCTACTCCCACAAAAGTTTGGGAGTATGATTTAGAGGAGGTCCTAGAGGCCATCTATACAGATGACAAAAAATATGACTGACCCATCATGAACGCAGAGGTTGATAAAGATTAAAATGATGACATACATTTATGAGAAAGGCATGTGATGAGAACAACGGAAGAATGGATTAAGAGGCCTTACAAAATGAGCCCAATACCTATGAAAACATTGATGGATCCACCCAAGAAGGCAGATAAATAGTCTGGAGAAATAAATATAGTACTGCAATATAAGAATGCACTTCCACAGAAGCCAATCACGGTATATGGCCATGAATGTGCAGTAGAGTATGGGTCAAACCTAAGGCCCAAGGCTCCTAGGAAAAGAATGACCATACAAATAGATCCTCCCATAGGGACAACATAGGTTGCACCAGATGAAGGACCCTCTACTTCTATACAATCTCCTCCTGCCACCGGAAAGGGGAAGAAGACATACAAGAGGAAGAAAGCTTCTGCATCTCCACAATTAGAAACTATATAGGAAGAGCCACAAGGAGAGGAAGAGGAGGAGGTCCCTCTAGTCAAACAAACAAGGTCTCAAAAAGGGAGAAAAAAGGAGATTAGTTGGAAACAACAGGAGGACCCTAAATAGGAAGATAACCCCTTAGATGCTCTAGGATCAGATGAGTTCCAAACATCAGACTTTGAAGGTCTAGAAGGTTTCTCAGACCAAGGCTAGGATATATCAAGTTATACAAATAGATATGAAGTAGGTGGTCCTTCTCTCTTTCAACCATAGGTAATCTTAACTCCACCTCCCACTCAATTTACTAATCCAAAGCCAAATATACCCAAAGTGGGAGATAGTTCCAAAGCAGATCAAGGTCTCGGGAATCAAGAGTCTAAAATCACCTAGGGGGTAACTACCAATGAGCCTATGAAAAAGACCAATAGTGTTGTAGTTCCCCTTCACATTCCTACTCTACCAACTACTCTCCCACCTCCTATTCCTACTCCACCACCATTTCTCCAAACTTCACCAACTACTCTTCAACTTCCAATCTCAAATCTCCCAACACCTACTCCACCATCATTGAGCCTTTGACTTGCCACATCCTAAACCCTAGAGGATCAATAACCATAGAAGCCACATCACCCTTTGAAACCACATTGAAGGTTATGACTGGTATTAATACCAAAGCCTTAGTTAGTTCCTCAGGAGAGGAAGACAAAAGTCAGGGAGAATAAGATGAGGCAATGCAAGAAGGAGACAAGGCAGAAAAGGAGAGGGAAGAGGAAGAAGAACACCAAGGAGAAGGAGGTGAAGGGGAACAAAGACAGGAACAAGAGGAGGGTCGTGACCAAGAGGTGGCTCTAGGGTCCCAAAATTTAGATTCAATTATTCAAGTTACCCCATATGAGTCAGTCACTGCATCTAGTAGACCTACATGGTTTACTATAGAAATCTAGTCAAGGAGAAGAACCTATTTAGATGAGGATGAAGGGGAAAATATGGATATAGCATCCTTAGGGAAAGCCTTTCATCAGGAAAAAATCATATTACTTGCGCGGATAATGTCCTATGCCACTTAGGACACTAGGGAGCGCTAGAAGGAATAGGTTGTAGTCCCATTCGCCAGAGCCCAAACTACGTCATAAGACTATACATTTAAGGAGGTAGATTTGGGTTCACCTACCAGGGAAGGGAGCAAGACACTAGCAGCCTTAGGGCTCAGAAATGCTTTGGGTTTTATGAGTAAGGACAAAGAGACCATAAAGACCTTGAGAGAACAAAATTAAGCCTTAAAGAGGTTTATTAACAAAATGGTTGGTACCATTGACCCCAACTTCTCAGAGGCCTCCTTACAAGTAGTGTTGGATAAAATAAACACCCCAGAGTTGCCGGTAGGTTTAACCTCATCCTTCATCAAAGCAAGTGAAAATTGGAAGGAGGATTTTGAGCAATACAGGGAAGGTGCCATCAAGAAAATATTCAAACCTTATAGGGTTATTCTAATAGAGGCTACCAATTTGATTGATTTAATGATAGATGAGGGTGGCCTAGAGTCAACGACAAGAAAATGGAGAGTCACCCTCCAGGATTTACAGATCATCAAAAAACAATGCTTCTAGATCCTTGTGAAAATATATGAAGGTGAGGAGCTGAATAATTTTGAGACTGGATCAAGCGCATAATCAAAATAATTAGCATTTATGAGAAATGTAAAGCTTCCATATTGGATAAATAGAAAGAGGTCCTGGAATGGGTGGAAGAAATAGATATCTTCTTCATAGGTATCAGCCTTGATTTGTACTGGGATGAAGACAAGCATGTCTTACGGCCATCTAAAGAAGTGGTCCAACAATTTAGGGACATCATAGCTGGTGTAGGGACCAAGGAATCCATGCAACAATTATTTGATTCAAAGGAAGAAATGATGAAGATGAAAAATCACATAGAGGAGATCTAGTTCTTCGCTTCCGAGCTAACTACCTTCAAAGAAAAGCAAGAATGGAAGGTTAATAGGGGAAAAAGGAAGGAGATAAACTATGAGGAAGTTTAGGAGATCATACAAAGTCTCTGGGCTGCATGCCCAGAGGTATTCCCAAACTGACCCCTTGGACCACAAATTAGTTTTGAAGAAGCAGTCTCCAACACTTAAGAGATTTCCTTAAGGTGGGTTTTGGAGTTTTCATCCTTTTGGCCTTTCGGCCTTTCGGCCCATGCGAGAAGAATAGTTTTTCGGCCTTTTGGCCTCCCAAATTCTTAGGCCTTTCGGCCCTCCAAGTTTTTGGTCTTTTTGGCCTTCTAGATATTTTGGCCTTTTTGGCCTCTGACAAGTCCGAACTTCAGACCAGAGTTCTTATGGTAAACACTTAGACTTTTCTGACACTAAAAAGTTTTGCAATAGAGGTCGGGGTCTGAAAAACTGGGTGTTTCCAGTGAGATCACATTTTTGCACACTAGTTGAACTCTAGATCTAATTGATGGTCAACTTGAGTTTTTTTTTAAGGGACTAAGGGTCCCCTATCAGTCTCCACTGCTAGAAGAGATTCCAAATGAAGATTACAAGAAATAATCCCAGAAACAAGAAGAAGACTCCAAGTTTTCAGAAGAAACCCTCCTTCTTTTCTCTTTCTTCTTGGCGAGTTTGGCCCTCCTTGCATGGGAAAATTGATTGTAAATGGATTCTTGGATCCATGCAAGTTATCTAGTGTGAGTTAAGATTAGTTTCCCTTTCAGTAAAGTTTTAGTTTAATTTATTTTTCTCTGATGCCCTAAATTCAGAATTCAGAGTTGTGGATCAAATTCTATATATTGTAATCACAAATCAATGTAAAAGGTTGGATTCCTAATGCAATAAAGACATACATTTTGTGCTTCATTTGTGGTGTATGAATTTATGCTACCTATGCAAAATTATTGAATGTATGCTTTCATTATTTATTGTTTTCAGAGAGCCTCTTGTTTATTGTGCTTTGAATTCACGTTTCTTTTAGTTGGAGGTTGTTGTTGTTTACTTTACCTTGCTGTGATGAATGTGTGGAAGAGATCATATTTGGGCTTAACAATAAATCTATCTTGTGGGTGCGCACATCTTGGTGGCTTTGCAGTCTGATTGATTTTGAATATCTTGCACAAGTGAACATGTTTTCTCTCCAAACACTTGCATCTGTGGGGTAGTGAGTTGTGACTTGGTCTGATTATGCTTCACAGGTTTTACTCCAAATATCTCCCATCATTCAATTTTCGAGGTAGGGTTTATAATGGTTTATGTCTGTAGGACTTCATTTTTATTCATTTTATTATTTCTTGTTACTCTACTCTCTATTCTCTTCCATCTTTTAATTCTGAAAATCTAAACATCTCCAAAAATACAAAATTGCATCTTGTTTATCAAACCCCCATTTTGTTAAAATGGAAAATACCAAAAAAATAACTAAAGTGTTTTGTATTTTGATGTCTCAAATGAACAATAAAAGGCCTCCTCATTAAAAATCATATTTATCTTCAACTAAGTAACCAAGCAGGTTGTGCCTTGACCCTGGAGAACCTTTGGAATAACCCCATTATTCTTTGAAGAGAGGAAATCAAATTTTTGAGAACCTAGCAAGTTGTCTTGTGTCAAAAAAACTCTGAACAAAGGGCTTATGTATGCATTACTAAAGGTTACATCACATTTTTTGAACAAACTAGCTGTTTGGGAATGAGTTTTACAAATATTGACAAAAGTTGCTTGACAACTTTTTGACCAATTTTGCAATATTTTGAAATTTTGCATAATAGATGACCAAACTTAGTCCAAACCATTATTTGGTGATCCCTAATGGATCAAACATGAAAAATGTGAAAATAGCCTATATTTTAGGTTTTGGACAATAGTTGACAAATAGTTGACCAAGGGCTCATAGAATGCCAATCTTGGAACTAGGTCTTACAGAAGATGTCCACTGAGTAACCTATGATTCTAACATAACTAGAGGCCACTAGGACCTTGATGGAAATCCTAAGTGCTAAAGGAAACACTTATTTCATTTAGGGTGCTCCTACACCGTACTCCCCATGAGATTTTGAAGTCAAGTTACCACTTGAGGTTAACTGATCAACAATGGTTCTATGTTGTTTGATTTATTCCTCTGTCATCCAGGTAGCATCTATGTTAGGGAGTCCTTTCCATTTCACTAAATACTGCATGTACTTGTTCTTCCTTATTTCCTTCAACACTTTGGATTCTAGAATTGTGTCTAACTCCATTGGTTTTCTTTGTGGGAGATCTGTCACATAGTCTCCATCATCCTCATTTTGTGGACCATGCACAATTGTAACATCTGCAACACACTTGTAAGGGGTGAGGTCTGTAACATTAAATGTAGGAGAAATCAATAAAGTAGAGGGCAAAGAAATTTCATAGGAATTTTTACCCATCTTGTTGAGAAGGGTACATGGCCCAAATTTCTTCATTTGTAGATTTGAGTATTTTACTTTAGGTAGTCTCTCATTCCTTAGGTATTCTCATACCTTATCTCCAATCTTGAAATGAATCTCTCTTCTTTTCTTATCTGCCTGTGCATTATATTTCATGGTGGACTGTTGTAGTGTGTCTTTCACTTCTGTCTGCACTTTAGAAATAATTTTGTAAAATTATTCTCCTTGTGCACTAACTATGAAATCAAAAGGTAACTCCACCAAGTCTAATGGACCTTTTGGGTGAAGTCCATACATAGTATCGAAAGGTGTCTTTCCAGTAGACCTATTCATTGAATCATTAAATTCAAACTCTACTTGAGGTAAGATCATGTTCCAAATTTGGGTGTACTATTTTGTAAGGCATCTTAAGATATTTCTAAGAGATCTATTTACTACCTCTGTTTTCCCATCTGTTTGTGGGTGGTATGTTGAACTATAGGTCAGATTGGTGCCCAATTTCTTGAAAAGTGTCCTCCAAATGTGACCTTTAAACTTTACATCTCTATCAGAGACTATTGTTTGTGGTAGAACATGGATTCTAACCACTTCCTTGAAGAATAGGTGTGCTATGTGTGAAACATCATTTGTGCTCTTGCAAGGAACAAAATGCACCATTTTACTAAATCTATCCATGGCCTAGAGGGAATTGGTAGAGGCTGGTATAGTCCTTGGTTAGTGTATACACCTTTGTTTTTTTGACAAATAGTACAAGGTTCTATAAACTTCTTAACTTCATTTCCCATTCTTGGCAAAAAATAACTCTTTTTTACTAGATCTGTGGTTTATCTATCCCAAAATGACCTCCTAAGCCACCATAATGTTTTTCCTTTATAATATGTGTTCTCATGGAACATCTAGGTATGCGTAACTGAGCTCATTTAAACAAGATTCCATTCTAAATTAGGAAATCATAAAAATCAGTATCGTATTTGCCTATCATCTTAGTGCATACCTCAAAAACTTCTTCAAAATCTAGATCATTTGCATATAGATGTTTTAGGGAGTCAATACACACACTCTAAAGTTGTACTTATTCAACCAATCCAACCCTTCTATTTAGGGCATTAGCCACTTTTTTTTCTACCCCCTTTTTGTGCTTAATATTGAATGTATAAGCCTACAATAGCTCCATCCATTTGATGTGTTTGACTCCAAGTTTTTCCTGATTGTTTAAGAAACTCAGTGCATGGTTATTAGTATAGACAATAAATTATTTTGGGAGTAAGAAATGTCTATATTTTTTAGGGCTTGTACCATTTTATAGAGTTCTAAATCATATGTGGAATATCTTTTCTTTGCATCATTTAATTTTTTAGATAAAAATTCCATAGCCTTCTCTTCTTGGCTCAAGATTGCACCTATTGCCAAGTTGCTTGCATCTATTTCAACAGTAAATACCTTATTGAAGTTAGGGAGCACTAGGATTTTGTATTGGGCCACTCTATTCTTGAGATATTGGAATGCATCTACAGCTTCTTTAGTCCATTCAAACCTGGTCTTTTTGCCACCCTTTATAGTGTCCAACATAGGACCACACACATGACTAAATTTTTTAATAAACTTTCTATAAAAAGTTGCAAGTCCATGAAAGCTTCTAACATCACCTTGGTTCTTTGGTGGAGGCTAGTTGAAAATTGCTTCAACCTTTTTAGGATCCATTTTTAGGGTGCCTTGTGAGATGAAAAAACCCTAGGAAGACAAGTTCCTTCTTCATGAACATACACTTTTCCAAGTTAATCACCAACTTGTGCTGATGGAGTCTCCTCAAAACCTATTTGACATGATCAATATTTTCTTCTCTGCTATGACTATAAATCAAAATGTCATCCAAATATATGACTACAAACTTGCCAATAAAATCAATGAAGATCTCATTCATGAGCCTCATTAATGTACTAGGAGCATTTCTCAAACCAAATGGAATAACAAGCCATTCAAATATTCCTTTAGTTATTTTAAATGTTGTCTTCCATTCATCACCTCGCTTTATCATGATTTGGTGATAACCTGATTTTAAATCAATTTTTTTAAAATAACAAGCAATGTCTAATTGATCAAGAAAATCTTCCATTATTGGAATGGGAAACATATATCTTATGGTGATTTTTTTTAAGGCCCTGCTATTTGTGCATAACCTCCATTTTTCATCCTTTTTAGGGGCTAAAACTGATGGGACAACACATGGACTGAGGATTTTCTGAATTAGTCCCTTTTCAAATAGTTTTCTAACTTGCCTTGTAATCTCTGCATGCTGAGCATGTTTCATCTTGTCTGGGGCCTTGTTAGGTAAGGAAGAACCAGGTATTAGGTCTATTTAATGACTGATATCTCTTAAGGGAGGGAGGCTTGTGGTCAAGTCACTAGCAGTGATATCACTATATTTTGTTAGCAATTTCTTGACTTCATTTGGTATAGGATCTTTATCATCAGACCTTATACTATCCTTGGGCTTGGAGATTAGGACAAAGGCTTTAGTTTTAGGTTCCTTCAACACCTTCAACATTTCCTTTTCACCCAAGGTGATGACAGTAGGTTCTTTCTCTACTTTAGTATCAGGCAAGGGCTTCATGGTGAATGTTTTTCCATCCTTGGTGATAGAGTAGGTGTTCTTCCTATAATGATGTGTGGAATCTACATCATATTGCCAAGGTTTGCCTAGAAATATGTGGGAGGCATCCATTTCAACAACATCACAGAGTACTTTGTCCTTAAAATCTTCTATAGAGAACTCTATCAATGCTTGTTTAGTTACTAAGGTTTGTTGACCTTTTGTTAGCCAAGAGACATGGTAGGGGAAGGGGTGTGGCTTCTTAGGAAGATTTAACTTTTGAACCATTTCAAGAGATACCAAATTTTCAATTGATCCAGAATCTATAAGCAACTTACATACCTTTCCATGGCATTTCATCTTTGTCCTAAAGAGATTCTTCCTTTGAGGAGGTTCTTGGTTTTGTGGTACTTGATGGAAGACTTGTCTCATCATCATACATGCTCCTTCCTATGGTTCTCAGTCCCTTGCATTTGTATTATCTTCTTGTTTGTCCTCTTGAATGAGTTGTGTTCTCCTTTCTCCTTGATTGTTGTTGTTTCTCTTCTCAGGGCATCTTCCTGCATTGTGTCCCAATTGGTTGCAGTAATAACACCTTAAGGGTCCATTTCCTCTTCCTGTATTTGTTCTCACTCTATTAAAGGGTCTTCTTCCTCTATAGTTTCCTCTAAAGTTTGAATCTCCTTGATCCCTATCTCCTTGGTTTTGGTAAGGGGTATTTCTGCTACTACCACTATATTGTCCTCTATTCCAAGAGGTTCCTCTCCCTGTAAAATTATTTCCACCATCATTTCTCTTTCCCTTGCTAAAATATTGTTTTCTTTTCCACTTCTCCTCTACCTTGAGTGCCATTTAATAACACTTGTTTACTGATGTATGGTAGTGTAGGCTAAGTTACTCTTGAATGGATGACCATTCATATACCTTGCTAGCTTTTCTTTTTCATCCTCTACTACAGTAGTCTTCATGCATAGTTTTAGGAACTCCTCAGTGTAGGAGCCTAAATCCATGTGTTTTTGTTTTAAGTTTTGATTCCTTCTATGGAGTTGCACCCCATAGTCTTCAGGCACATATGTCTCCTTGATCAATGCTATCATCTTGTTCCATGAAGTATTCACACTTCTCCCATTCTTCACCCTCTCTATTTGGATGAAGTTCCACCAAGTTAGGGATGCTCTCTTCAACTTAGTTCTTTCCATCTTCACTCTCTCCTTCTCAAGGATTTCCTCACACTCAAAGAAGCTTGTCAAGGCCTGAATCCAATCCAAGGCCAAATCTAAATTCATTTTATGATTGAAAATTGGTAAATCCAACTTCTCCTCCATGGTTCTTCTCCCCATATAATTTAAGGCATCTAGGAGGGGTCTTTGGTCTACAAGAATGTTCACATCTAGATCAGGGGTGTCATCTTCCTCTTCACTCCCTTCTTCACCATTGGAAGTGTCTTCTTTTCCCCTATCTACCTTTTTCTCCAAATCTTGAAGCCTCCTTGTCAAGGCTGGATTTTCTTCCCTCGATTCTCTCACCATATTTGCTAATTCAATATTTGTAACCCTTGAAGGGATCTCTTATTCCTCAGGATAAAACATAGCTCTGATACCACTTGATGAAGAGTGGGCAGATAGGAAGCCTCCAAAAGGTCTCAAAAGGGGAATATACCCTTCAATACCCAACTCAAAAGGAAAAAGTGCTCCACACCTATCACAAGTGTTGGAAGGACTTGGTCTAGTGTTATCACACCCCAATACCCCAAGGGAAACCTACTCACTAGGTCTCACCAAGTCTAAAACACCAACTAACAAGGGTTGGATCTTAAGCACTTATCCCAAATTATCAACAATACCCCACAAACTGACTCTAAGGACTATGGGTGACCCACACTCATAAATGTGGCCTATTTAGGTCCCTAAGACAAGGATTCCATGATCCTATTAACTATATGCAACCCTTTCAACATAGATTCTTTGGAAACCCTCCTAGAGGCTTATAGCTTTTTCTCGAAGGATTTTTTTTCTTAAACAAAATACTTCCACATAACCCATAGAAAAAATTAGGGATTCAGATACCCTTTATGGCCTAAGGTCTTAGACTTAAGCACCGAAACATGAAGGTGAAGGAAAGACAAGAAAACACACAAAAGTGCTTCTATAATTAGGCCTAATTAGGTCAAAACTTACACTAAAAGTACTCCTTCCTTGCATCCAATTCCCAAACCAATACTTGGATCATGTGAGGGCATGTATAAGGGTCTTCTACACTAATTTAGGGCCCTTAATGAATCCCCAAACAAAATTTATGTTGATTGTCCTCATTCAGGGAATGGTGCACACATGGGTATGTACACCTAGGGCATCATGACAAGCCCATCTCCCTAAATTTTGACAAACCTATCCTGCATAGTCTTGAAGGAAATAACTAAAACATGATTTCCACCAAGGTTCATTGAATTCCCATGGTGGAAATTAGAAATACACTCAATTCTTTGTGAAACTTTGATTTAGGGCCTACAAACCAGGCAGTGGAATTGAAAATTCAGTAGCTTAAAAAATATGATTGATCAACACATGAGACCAAGTGAAAATGGAAGAAGATTCATAGATCCAATTTGTGGTGTTAGGCTTCCATGGAACTCTATCTATACCAATCCGTACTAACCAACAGTTTACGGGATTTGTAGAGAAATGGTTATTATTTATTAATTTTCAATGCCAAATTACATTATCCTCCTACCACCTGCATAAAAGGGCTTATGTAGGAATTACCAAAGGCTACATCACATTTTTGAACCAACTAGCCATTTGGGAATGAGTTTTACAAATATTGACAAAAGTTGTCAATGTTGCTCAAAAGTTGCTTGACAACTTTTTGAGAAATTTTGCATAATAGATGACCAAACTTGGTCCAAAAATTTACTTGGTGATCCCTAATGAATCAAAACATGAAAAATATTAAAATAGCCTATATTTTAGGTTTTGGACAATAGTTGACCAAAAGTTGACTACGACCTCATAGAATGCCAATCTTGGAACTAGGTCTTACAGAAGATGTCCAATGAGTAACCTATGATTGTAACATTATTAGAGGCCACTAGGGCCTTGATGAAAACCCTAGGTGCCAAAGTAAACACTTAGTTCATTTAGGGTGCTCCTGCACCAAAGGATTGTGCAATATGAACTATCTATGGAGCTTCAATTGTTCCCAGATTGACTGGTTATGTTGGTTCTATCAACACCAAATATATTTATTGGAAATGTTCAAGGAGAATATCAAGATTATCATATTTTGGTGCCTCTAAGAGGTTTTCACCATTAGATACATTTTTAATTTTTTAATTTTTAAGAATCTAATACAGCCACAACATGGTTTTCACCAATAGTTCTTTTTATTTTTTATTTTTCAATTTGAGACTAATAAACTTGATATCGACCTCTATCATACTTACACTCCTTATACTAGTAGAAGATGGATAGGGTTTACAAGCATTGAGATAACAAGCCAGGGTGTAGTCATTTGGAAAACTCATTATGTTGTTAGGCTAAGATTCAGTCCAATAGATTAGCTCAAGATTTATCAATGATAGAGATTTAAAGGAATCTAAGGATAGCACCATGTTAGAGTCAAGACTATTAAATGGAAAGATGAGTTATGTTAAGATAGCTTATATAGCGCTTAGATCACTAAGAGTTTGATCGACATTATTGGGTTCATTGTTAGTGTTATGAGAACCTAACTCTAGCAATCTAGCATTTTTTTTTTCTCCCTCTTCTCTTTCTTGTGTTCTATCAAAGCTTTATAATATAATTTGGCACTCCTCTTTTCCTATTAAGATCCCTATGTCTTCATAAATTATACTAGGGATCACCACATCAACAAATCCTATGAAAATTTTTGTAGTATGGGTAGTTTTAGAACTTTCTCCTCTTTCTCGTAAATGCAAAAATTTATGGATCACATCTACCTCAATATCCATGGTAGCATCAGACATCTCATTCCATCCATAATCATGTGAGTCTAAGATATTGTCATCAGATTGGTTTAGAAACCCAACAATAGTTATTTGGTGAACCCTATTGGCTATTTGTGTATCAAAGGGCACAAGCGTTGGAGACAATTATTCAATTGTGTATTGGCATTGATGTTACACATGTATTTACACTTATATAGTGATGTTACACAAATATCTACATTCAGACTGAGCACAGTTGGTGAACATAACAAGTTATTTAGTGATTGACTGAGTTCAGTCGGACATTGAAGGAAGTTCAGTGTTGACCGAGTCACTTGAGCATTTCAATCTTGGTCGGGCATTCAGTGGCAGCTGACTAACAGTGATTTATATTCTATAATTAATTGGTTACATGAGGCCAACTGAATTGTGATTTATTATTAGAAGTATATTCAAGCCGAATTGATAGGGCTTACCATATAAATGAAAGGTCAAGTTTGGATTGAATGTGTAAAAGGTGTTAGCAAGAAGAGAAAGAAGAAGTGTGGAATTCTGTGATATGAAGAGTGAAGGCAAAATCAAATAGGATTCTAATTGAGTACTAATCACTCAGAGATGCAATAGAACATCTGATCAGAAAGGATCCAGTTATAATAAGAACAGAGATTTGAATCAACAAAGATGGTTTCTTACACATACAGGTCAATTCATTGTTACTTTCTAACAATTGTAGCAGTGATCTAAAATCTCTTAACGTAGTAGACTTAACAGTATTTTTGTAAATCCTCTCACAAGGTAGCATTTCTATGTTGAAGTGTTGAAGACCTCTAACAAGGCCACTCCTCACAGGGTGATTAAATCCTTTAACAAGGTCACACCTAATAGTATGTTATTGTAACCTTTAACAAGGTTTTCTCATAATAGGGCTCACTTCAGAAGAGTGATAAACAGTAACTAGTTACATTGGTGGTTTTTCCCATATTGGGTTTCCACGTTAAATCTTGGTTTCACCTGTGTATATGTTATTTTTTTCATGCTTTATGTTTCTTCACTTAAATCTCTAAAGTATAATTTAATTAGATATTATAAAGATTACTTTGGCACTCAAGTTACAAAAGAATATCCTAATTGACCAAGTAACATTGTTAAAGTATTTAAGACATCTAAGGGACAAAGGATTTGTTTTTAAGTAACTGATTCACCCCTCCCCTCTTAGTTACTTATCTCATTTCTAGCAATTGGTATCAGAGCTTCAAGTACTTTTAGAGAAGGTTTCAAGGCCTAAGCTAAAGATCAGAGATGTCTTACAGAAGGGAGATCCCTAAGCTAAACAAAGACAATTTACTAGCATGGTAGGAGCTAATGAATCTACATCTATCTACTATTGGTGATGCTGGTTTGCAATTTGTGGAGAGAAAATATGTGGAACCAACAGGGACTATGACTGTGGAATAGATGATGGAACAGAAGCATTACAACATAATGATGATTGACATAGATTCTTCACTCAGCTACTTGGAATTTGATGAAGTCAAGGACCACCCTACAACCTATGATATGTGGAAGAAATTACAGGACATTCATGGAGGAGATGAAAATGTAAGAAGAGCCAAAGTAAAAAGTCTAAGAGGACAATTTGACTAGATGAAAATGAAAGGAGAAGACATTATAGGATACAGTGACAGAATCAAGAAGATTGTGAGTGCTATCAGAGCCTCAGGAGGAATAATTGAAGATACAACAGCGGTCAAAAAGGTACTAATAAATTTACTTCCTATCTATGCTATTATCATTTCAACTATTCAAGAGATGAGGTGGAATAAAGATATAACTCTAGATAGATTAGTGGGAAGGCTTACAAATTTTGAGCTGGACAACTTTGACAATTACTCTCCTAGCTCTAGCAATCTTGAGTCTGCATTCAAAGTGAAACTAAACCTTGGTAAGAAGGATAGATACTCAAAAGGGAAGCAGATTGAAAGTGACAGTGATGATTAATCTGATGATGAAGATCTTGACATCATTGAAGCACTACTTGCAAGAAGAGCTGCAAAAGGAAAATACATAGGAAAGATACCATTGATTTGTTTCTCATGCAATGAGGTTGGTCACATTGCTGCAAAGTGTCCAAAAAAAGAAGACAGAGATGAGAAAAAGTTCAAAAAATCCAAGGGCAAGAAAGATTTCAAGAACTAAAAAAGCTACAAGGATAAAGGTAAGAAGTCTTCTTATATTGCTAAAGATTCTAACAGTGATGAAGAAGAAGAAATGGTTTATATTGCTGTTAAGGATGAGTCATATGAAGAAGATGAAAAGACAACACTTTTCTCACACATCAATAAAAATGACAAATGGATAATTGATAGTGGTTCTTCTCATCACATGACTGGTGATTAGACAAATTTTTAACATATGAACACTATGATGGTGGGAGTGTCAGTTTTGGGAATGATGAACCTTGCCCTGTAAGAGGAAAAGGTTTCATTAATCTGACAGAAGGAATCAGATGTGATAATGCTTATTGGGTTGAAGGATTGAGGAGAAATATACTCAGCGTAGCACAACTGAACAACATTGGCTTCAAGGTGGAATTCATGAATGGTAAGGCCAAGCTCCTAGATGGTAAAGGGAACCTAGTCGGAACTGGCAGACAAACAAAAGGTAATCTATTCTATCTTGATCTCACTGAAGGTTCATGCTTAATTTCACAAGTAGAAGAAAGCTTCTTATGGCATAAAAGGTTGTGTCATGTAAAATTTGACAATATGGTAAACATAAGCAAGAAGAAGGGAGTTGGATGTATTCCTATTTTAAAGAAACCTGAGTCGGTAATATGCAAACAATGTCAAATTAGAAAGATGAGCAAGAATAGTTTCAAAAGAAAGAATTACAATATTGACAAAGTCTTGGAATTGGTACATCCAGATCTATGTGGACCAATTGGAACAAAAAGATATACTGGAGAGAAGTATTTTACTCTATTTGTAGATGATCATTCTAGAATGATGACTGTTATGTTTCTCAGAGAAAAATCAAAATCTTTTCAGAAATTCAAGTGGTATCTAGCAAGATTAGAAAAGGAAACAGGAAAGAAAATAAAATGCCTGAGATCTGACAGACAAGGAAAATTCATTTCTAATGAGTTCAATAAATTTTGTATTGAGAGAGGAATCAAAAGACAAGTATATGGCCCTGGTACACCGCGACAAAATGGAATATCAGAGAGAAGAAACAGATCCATCATGGATTGTGCCAGAACTCTAATGATTTAAAAGAATGTTGCTACAAAATATTAGGAGGCCATCAACACTATAGTGTTCACCCTGAACCGAGTTCAACTAAATAAAGGTAGTAACAGGACACCTTTTGAATTATGGTATGACTATAAACCTAATGTTGATTATTTCAAAGCATTTGGAAGTAGATGCGACATCTTGAAGGAAGCTAAAAATGGAAGACTAGATGCAAAAAGTGATGAAGGAATATTCCTAGGTTACTCATGTAAAAGAAAAGCATACAAATGTCTAAATCTTACTACTCATAAATTCATAGAAAGTGTATGTTGGTTGTTGTCATGCCCAAAGGTTGGGCAAAAAACACACAAACAAATTTTTTTTTAAACAACGCAAGATACGGGATACTAAAGCAACGACATAGGTAACACATGCATGCAAATCGAGGTAGTTGACCGAAAGTCAACCAGAGTTGACCCAAGGCCAACTATACACTGATAAGGTGAATGGAACAACTAGGGTTCGCTTAGACCCAAAGGAAGAGTCGCACACGCAAATCGAGACAAATTGACTAAAAGTCAACTAGGGTTGACCAAAAGTCAACTGTGTCTTGAAATACGTGAGGAAGGGTCTCCAGGGTTTTCTAGCTCTATTAAAGATAAGGGTACGCAAAATGAGATAGTTGACCAAAAAGTCAACCCATGTTGACCAAAAAGTCAACTGTCTCCAAAAGGCTCGAAACAGAAACCCTAGGGTCCAGAGGCTGTAAGGAGTACTGGGTTCCAGTATTGAGACCCACGGAAAGAGTTTGACCATGGTTGACCAAAAGTCAACCGTACACAAAAACGGTCAAAGGGTGACGGAAAAAGGGCTAGAATTTAACCAAGAATGATTAGATTAAAAGTCTAAGCGAAAATAAGCTTAATTCCTAACTCTTAGCATTATAACTTTAATTTAAACGATTAAATTTAAATCTCTAAAAAAAAATATTTAAACAGTCATCTAAAGTCGCAATAATGTCTATTCTAATCTTTATCTAGAATAAATCAATCTTAATCTAAAAAAAATCTATAAACTAAATTTATTACAAAATTTGATATATACATTACTACACAAAAATGAATTCATAATATCTATTTTAACCTAATTAAAATATCTTACCATGCAAATTCCTATAGGAGAAAATTCTAAACACAAAATAAAAATTCTAATAAGTAATAAAATAATATTAAAAAAACTAATTAAAAAGCTATACAACAACTAACTAAACTTAATCTATTTAACACAAATCAAAATTAAAGCAATTCCAATATGATTCTATATATATATATATATATATATATATATATATATATATATATACACATTTAATAAAATTAAAATTCCAAAACTTATAACCATAAGTCATATTCAAAAATAATATGAAATCCCATATGATAGATTTAGAACAATCCGAAACAATATCCTTTTTTTTAAAATAATACTTTAACAAGCGTTGAGGGTTTGAGAGGGAGGCGGAGGGTGGACGGCCGACAGTGGGCGGAGGTCGGTAGGGTGCGGAAAGGGGCAGAAGGGGAGCGGCGCAAGATCCGCACGCAGTGGGCGGATGAAGGGCGGGGGGTACAGGTGGGGGCAAAGGCGGAGGTGCCGGCGGGGCGGCCGCCCACCCACTGTGGTATGCATAGGGGTGGGTAGGGCAGCGCCCGCGTAGTCGCCCAAACAGAGCGGGGGCTGGGGTAGGGCTTCGGCCCTCCCCGCCCACAGTTTAAAAAAAAATATTAAATAAACAGCGCCCGCATTTTTAAAAATGCCATCCAAAAAAAATATTTAAAAAAATCGCCTCATTATTTTTATTTAAAAACATATGTATATGTTTATTTATATATATATATGATATTACATATATATATATAAATATATGTATATATATATCAGAAAAGATATTTAATTGTCTGGTATAAAAACGGGACTGTATCCCACAAAACAGGGGGTACTTCCCTTATTATTTTTTTAATTTTAAATTCACCAAATGATTCTATAATTCGTTGCTATGAATATGGTGGAGAAAAAAAATTAAATTAATGCACTTCTTTTTTTGAAAATTTTTGTTAAATCTATCAAGTGCAAAAAAAAAAATTATAATCCTCCTCTAATTACATTAACAAAAAGGATAACGCTAAGATTTACATTCAATCTGCTTCTTTTATTTTATGAAATAAATACCTCAATCTGGTTCACATAATAAAATGATTTAAGATTACATATCATTAAACTTCCATCCAAAAATACGGTAGGAAATCTACATGAGCAGAAGTTTACAATTTGCATAATATTTCATTTCAACATAAAGGGGAAAGAATTTCATCGGAACATCATTGGTTACAAATGACCAAGATACAGTTGTTCTCATCTTTCAAAAAGGGTAATCTTGCAAGCTCCACCAAGTCCTGAACAAAAGAATGAGGTTGACCATGAAGGCTCACCTTCCAACCTAGGCCTTTACAAGGCCACCCCCGAGCTTGGGGATCCAATCTGGAACGGGTCACAAACATAAACATCCAACAACAGGTAGGAAAAGAGACTCAAGAAACCAAGAAAACCTTCCCAACATAGGATGCACATGAGGAAGTATCTCCAAGAGATACTCCAGAAACAGGGGTAGTGGTAGACCTCACTGAAGGACAAAGCCAAGATCACAATGAAAATACGCAAGCCACACATGGACTTGCTAAGGACCGTCTTTACAAGACGCTATCCTGAATAACCTCCTTATACCTCCTAAATGCCCTCAGGCCCATCTTGGCTTCATGGGTATCATGTTACCCCAAGTTTATCCCTCCACACATGGGAGACTCTACACTTGACAGGAATCATTTCCACTACCCGTCCAAGGCTACTCTGCCCTCCCAAGGGTGAGTGTACCTTGAAGACCCATTCGAAAAATAAACACAAAATAAACACATGGAGAAACAAAAAAGAAAATTTTCAACAAAATAAAAAGCTTCAAGAACACCATAAAACTCCATTAATGGAGTCCTTGAGCTCAAGAACACACATAACATAAACATAAACTTTAAAAGAAATCCAACCTTGATCCAAGCTATGGTAATAAGAAGACTGGTGTTGAGCTATTCTTCCTAAGCTTCCTTCTCCAAAGGCTCCTTCAAACTGGATTCTGTCTCTAAGGGTAGAGAGTGGGTGAACACTCAAATCATCCTAAAATATCCCCTAAATAGGCAAACCTCCAACATGAGCAAGGTTTAACCCAAGGTTAAAGTAACTCTAACCAATCCTAAACCAAACCACTTCCTAACCCTCCAAGGTTAAAGTCAAATGAAACATGGGTAGAAGAGAGAGTGAGGTTAACCAAAGTCACACTCCTCTTTCAAATTCGCTCAAAGATGAAAATGACACTTTAAGGG
>MU225968.1:413575-428661 GCA_018584345.1 Thuja plicata | reverse complement strand
TATAAGACATCAACATAAGCTGCAACTAAATCAGAACATAATCATCTCAAAAGTACCCTGATTACAAAATCAGGTGCTGAATATATAACACAGGATTCCACCGATCCTCAAAAGTATGAAAAGTCTCGCTAATAGTCAAGTATGTCAGAGCATAAACTACTGAAAGCATAAAAATAGAATAATAACTAGCAGTCTAGTGTAGGTCTCACAGTTGTATTCCTAGTTCTAGTATGTTTGCCCTAAAAATTTTTGATCCTCATGCTCTTTTCTTTCCTAAGTCAGAAGTATCTCATCCTTGTATTATCCCTGTGAATTTTTCTGGGTCTTTAGGTCAAAATCCACATGAAAATGCAAAACCTCAAAACCCTAGGTCTTGTTCTAAGACAAAATGATAAAAAACCCTAAAAATGTTTATCGCGTTTCTATTTTGGAATTACCTTTTTGAACAACTTAAGTCATGTGTCTTTTATCATGGTCGCCTAGTCGCTTGATCCTAACAACCTATTCCTTTTTTGTTACGAGACTTGGCGATTAACTAGTGTTGGGATGTCTCTTAAGGAAATATAATATTCTTTATGTTTTATGAGACTTGGCGGAGCCCTTTAGTTGTGAACTCTCCAAATAAAGAAGCTCGTCAACAATTAGTAGGAGGGCAAATAGTTGAGTTGCGGTGTCGTGTGAAAAAGCTAGTGCTTAGTAGATTTTTATGAGACTTAGCGATTGCTTTAGTCGCGTATTCTTCGAGATGGTTTGCAGCTAAGTGATATGTTAAAAGTTCATGTCGCATAGTCTCCAAAAGAGATGACAGTTAAGTGAAAGATGCTGAGACTTCACGACAAACCACATGTAGTTTGGAATATAAGACAGTCGGGTGGTCACTGGATTATGATGCTAAGTAAGTTTTTACTCAGCGATTCAGAGACAAATGATTAGAAGAGACACATGTCCAAAATGAAAAGATAAAGGTTAGTCACGTGGTCTCCCAAAAGATTGAGGTCATTTAGCGATTAAGAGACAGAGTATAAAGTATTTTGTTGTAGCGTAGTCTCCAAATAATTTAAAGGTATTAAAGAATACTCAGCGACTTAGCGGAGCCGTCAGATGCAAAGGTGAAAAGATCAATGGTGGTCATGAAGACTCTGATTAAAAGAGCTTAAAGGTAAAAGTGTTCGTGAAAATGAGATAATTGTTTTTTGTGAAGTCTCTAAAATAAAGTCAGAAGTTGAAGTCAGTCGCGTAGTCTCTAAAAGATTTATCAACTAACATTTGTAATCAGCGATTGAGTGACCAAGGTTAGTCATGGGGTATCATAAATAAAAATAACATTCAGCAAATTGGAGATAACTTTAAAAGA
This sequence comes from Thuja plicata, assembly GCA_018584345.1. NCBI lineage: Eukaryota > Viridiplantae > Streptophyta > Pinopsida > Cupressales > Cupressaceae > Thuja > Thuja plicata. The sequence goes on along the minus strand of MU225968.1, from coordinate 427,307 downwards.
CGAAGATAAACATCAGTCACAGAGTCTCCAAATAAACTTTGAGTTAAGTGTTTCATCCAGCGACTTTGATTCTCACAGCCGCGTGATCTCCAGAAGTGAACTATGGTTAGCCAAGTAGAAAAAATAGCGCAGTCACTAGACCTCCATAAATATTAAGGGTTATGAAGTTGGGTCAGCAACTAGGAGATGCTTCTCAGTCGCATGGTCACTAAATCTAAAAATTTAGAAAAGGCGACAGTTGTTGACATGACAATGTGAAGGATTTGGCGTCCAATGAAAATCCAGAATATTGATTGTTGTATGAAAAGGGTAGCTGAGATGTATGACAGATAACTAATCATATGAAGACATGTCACCTTCTTTGAATTTTATAAGGGTTTTTCTGAAAATACACATATATGATTTCGATTTCGTGTCACACTCATGAACTACGGCTAGGTTTTCAATTAATTTCACAGCGTGCTAAATTGAAAGCAGAATTGATGATTTTTCAAATGATGAGCTATGTACTTGAAATAGTTACCATAAAGAGTTGATCAAAATCTCATTTTCAACTTATCTTGCATTCAGAATTACAGAGTGAAGAAGTGATAGGTCTTCTATTTTTAGAAAGCAGAAATTGGTCAAGTTGCAGAATACTCAGTTGATTATCAAGTCTTGAATTATTAAGACAGTGCACAGAGAAGATTAGTGAATCCTGAAAGAAGATTTGTTTCAATATCGGTAAAAAAGAGGATTGAAACAGAGAAAAATGAGTAGAGCAGTCAGTGTGGCTTCAACCAATGGGAGAAGTGATGAGGTTGATGATGATTCAAAAGGGAAAAGGAATTATTCTGATGAATTCCTAAAATTATTGCCAGGTTCCACACAGAATAAGAGGGCCAATGCGAATGTGCTAACAGATGATTACTACAAGATCAGGGATGCTAACACTCCAGGATCAACAGGTTTTTCTCTTTACAACTACTTTTATAACAATTCTGATAAAGCCATCCAAGTATCAAACCCTTGAACTTTTGGTCTAGCTAGGTTAATTGTCCCTGATGTCTATATAGATGTAGAATTTTTTCTAGGTTTGGCCAGTCACTATGATGTCTTGTCTAGGAAAATTAAGAAAAATGATGGCACTGCCCTTTTAATTTTGAATAGAAACTCATTTATGCAAGCCTTTGGCTTATACAGTATCATGTCCAACAAAATCAATATCACTAAGCAAGAGGAGAGGTATAGGTTAAAGCCTGGGATTGCTAGGGGTCAATTATAGAAACATATGCTTAAGGAGGTTAGGAACCATCTTACTCCTATACTTGGGACAACACCCTATTTCTTCAAGGACCTGCATTTCTATATCAAGTATATTGCCTATGCCTTGTGTAGAGAGTTAGGGATAGATGGAAGAGTTGAGAAAATAAATGCTGGAATTTTGATTATGGTACTTGACTTATAAGAGGTGCATTCTAGCACCAGTTATGACTACATACAATACATCATTGACAAGATGCATGAAGGATTTGTAGCTACGCAGAAGAAGATGAAGGATCCCAAAGAGAAAAAACCTAGGTTCTTCCACTATTCCATATTGATGCATTTGCTCTTACATTTTAACTTTGGGATCATGGATGTGAACAATTTGGATCCTCAAAGGATTTTTTAGGATAGGCCTAATCCCATTCAGTTTTGGGTTAGGATTTGGAACTATACATCCAAAGATTGTGACTACTATGCATTTGAGAACTAGATTGTATATCCAATTATGCAGAGCATGGGCATCAGCAAGACCAGGCTCCCAATCAAGGTACTGCAACTACTGAGGCCTTGTGAGTATATAGACAAATGGGAGGGAGATCACAACTGGGGAGATTTCTTTCTAGAAGAGAACTTCACCATGATTAGGGTATATGGATGTACACATCCCCCACATATCTTACCCTACCATGTGCCATCAAGAGTTGCTGCCATGGAATTCATCTGGCAGCTGTTATTAATAGATAATGAACATTTTGTGCCACACAGGAAGGGGACCGTAACCCCTAGACAGTTGAAGATCTTTAATTTTACCATTGGCAAGGGTGCTATTGACTCAGTCAGTAAGTGGTTGGAGAGTTGCAGAATGGGGGCAGCATCATATAGATACATTGACCCTAAGGGTTTCATGGCAGGAGTCAGGAAGCTCTTAACCCCCATAATCCCTAATAAAAATGTTCATTGTGCATGTATAGAAGAGGATGTAACAAGAAACCTTCTTGATGAAGATGAAATCAGAACAAGAAGGGATAGGATTCAGGAGTTGTTGAATCTAGAAAAGTAGATAAAGAGAAATGGGTTGGCTTTTGGTGGCTTTTACCCTGATTTTCCCTATTTTGATAGGATCAAGGCCATGATAGATAATTTCTATATACTCTATGAACAACTTGACAATGTTTTGGTTAAGAAAGGAGCTCAAGAGCCTGAACATTTAGAATCAAAATATGAAAGTGGTAGTGATGGTGATTATGCCCATCCACCTCAGTATGATCAGCCTCAACAAGATGTTGCAGAGGCACCATAGTTACAAGGAGGAGAGGGCCATATCATTGACCTAACAGAGGCCTCTCAGCCAGATGATGTAGAAGAGCCTTCAGCCAAAAGGCAAAAAGTTGAGATAGGCAAGACTTCAACTGTTAGGCAGGAGAAGAAAAAAGATAAAGTGAGTGCTCTCATTCCTGGGAATAGGTTATATGATCATAACCTAAGAAAGTTGATTAGACAAGGGAAGAGGTAGCAACTAGATGAAGAGGAGAATATAGAGTTTCCTCTGAGGGCATTCATTGATAAAAGATTGATACATCAACAACAATTTCTAAGTGATGACAATTTCATCAAGACGAATGAATTTAATGACTTGCTAAGATGGCATAAGAAGGAGTAGATAAGGGCTCAATTGAAAGTTGATGGAGAGAAAATAGTCACTAATGAGGCCCTATTATCCTTACAAGAAGATGACCCTAACAATGAAGATGTCTCTCCAGATGAGTCAAGGCAAATGGTTTTGAACAGTGGCATATTGCTTGCTGAGGGCTGGGACTTGGCTTCAGCTTTTATCATTGACCAAATAACGAAGCAACCAGACTTAAAAATGGAAAGAGAAGTATAGATGGGTGAAATGATAAAGGGTTTTGGGTATAGCCCAAAGTCTTAAGCTTTTTCCATGTGGAGCCTTTTTCCTAAAGACTAGAAACCTCAATTGGTAAACATTCAGGAGAATATGGTGGTCAACCAGATGGTCTGGACAGTGCAGAATACAGGGAATCTAGAGATTTCTTAGATCATGATTCTCTGGGCTCACTTAAATGAAGACAAGACAAAGCAATTTTCTGATAAGTGTAGCATTTTGGTTGAAGAGACTAGTGCCCTGGCCAAAGATAGGGAGTTATGCCACATAAAGATACACCAACATAACTAGATGATTGTTGAATTAATGAAGCAATTTGAAGAAAAACCTGAGGTGGTGTATGTGCCTCCACAATAGCCCTTACAAATTGAGGAGAAGGCAAAATCATAGGAGGTGGGTGAGAAAGAAGATATTGGCAAAAAAAAGAATGAAATAGCCCTAAGTGCATTTAGATGCATTTTACAACACAAGATTGACATACTTAAGGATAAGATAGATGTCATTTTGAATGCTTATAACAAGTTTCCCACCCTACACATAGAGATAACAGGGTACATTGCTACTCTGAACCCTTATTTTGTTAATTGGTCTCCTAGGGTGCAACTATTTGAGAAGCTTGCCTTTTTACAACCTCTTAGGTCAGATTTACCTGAGGTTGTGATAGAGGTAGAAGATGAGGTTAAAAAGGTTAATTTAGCCTTGTCATTCTTCAAAGGTAAGTTGAACCAAGTGGAGGCTAAGTTGAGCCTATTTTCTCCAGATTTCAATATATTTGTTCCTCCTCTAAAAGGAGAAGATGATCAAGTAAAGGCCTTAGAGGCCTGGAGGAGTGAATTCGACAGCAAGATGCCCAATAATGAGGCATTCATTTCAGGATTAGATTTGGATTTGGAAGGCTTTAATAAGATTTTGGATGAGGCTTTCAAAGCGGAGACTGACATCAATAAATTCCTAGTAGATGTTAAAAGCATCAGAGATGTCAGGTGGGAAAGGCAAAAGGCATAGGTACAGAGCACACAAAGCTTTAAGTGGCCTATAGAGGATGAAGTGACAACATGGGACCTGATGACTAGGCCCAAGAAGAAGAAGCCTATAGGGGAGGAGGAAGTCCTAGATGAAGAATGAAGGGGAACACTTGGCGCCTGATCATTGAGCACAGGGAGGTTAGCTATTAATGGAGATAAGTGTAAGTTAGCCTGTAATGGCAGTCACTTAGTCTTGCTGCAAATACCAGAAGCTATCCTGAACATTGTCAGACAAAGGCGGCAGATTCTAGAAAGGACAAAGTGTATCAGATTTTATCCCCTATTTTTGTCCTTCCACCGCTTCTGCATCCTTTTCTTTTGTCTGTTCTGTACTTTTAGGGTTAGGTTCGTTGAACCATCCAAAGCTTGTTACATCTTAAGAAAAAGCATTCCAAGATGGTTAAGGACCTATATATAGACTAAAATTGTAATAACTGAGGAGGATGAAATATATTGGAAAATCTTACTTTCTAGATCTGTGTCTATATCTTCAAGCTTTTTAGCTTTTTATGTATTAAAGCAGTACCATATCAATAAAATACAGTGCAATTTTACTCTATCTTCATTGTTGTCTCTTTATCTGTTGTGTATGCTCTTTTATGTTTAAATTTGTAAGGCAATTTTAAGAATTTTAGCTATAAGGTAGCTATGTAATTACTTGCAAGTTTCTTTCAAGGAAAGAACTAAGTTTTGTAAGTAGTTTCAGGGATCATAACAATAGGTTAAAGATTTGATACAGTATTATAGAGGTGACAGGATAACTTGTAAGGAATTTTTTCTGAATTACATGTAAGTTGTAAGGCATCTTACAGTATTTTGTTTTTATGTATTTCTGTGAACTTCAAATTATTGACTCTATAAGCCCATATGATAGGCACTGGTCTAGGAATTGATTTGATAATCTATCATCATCCAAACATTCAAATACTATTCAAACCAATCATTTTAGAGTATTTTGTGTAGAATCAATTGTATTCCTAAGGGTTATAGTTGAAGTTTGTTGATTTCATGAAGAGTAAATCAAATAGGTTATTCCTCCTAAATTCATAAGAGTTTTAAAAGGAAAGAAGAATGCAATTCCTAGTTGTGTTGCTGTCTGCTATCATTAAGATATTGGTTTGGATTGCCAAGCTTTTTCTCAGAATAGTCATAGTCATTTGTATTGTCATATACATGTCCATTTAAAATAGAGCATTCAGGATATAAAGTGCAATCCACTCTAAAGATATTGTTAAGACAGTAATTAGTCATAGGTAAAACCTTCCTGAGTCAGTGGATCTCAGAAAAGGAGGTGGTAATAGGTATCCCCAGTGTTATCAAAAACCTCATCAATTAGTGTTTTTCTCTTGCTTGAGTCAAAGTGTTAAAATAAATTGGGAGTCATAGAGTTTTCTAAGTATTCAAGCATCTTTCAGAGGCCCTACAAGAAAAAACCCTAACGGTGTACATGTCAAGATTGATGAGTTTGCAGAAAAATGTGAAGAGAAGAGTAGTAAAGAGCCTGAATACTATAAGAAATTTGTGTATTATGAACCCAATACTATACCTATGACTCGAGAAATGGTGATGGGACAACATAAATATCAACCACTAAATATTATAGCACAAACTATGCAACCTGAGTTGCAAACTGTGCAACCCGAGCTACTGGAAGAAGAGACCAAGTTAGAGACAAAGGAAACCAAATCATAGACAAAGGAAACTGAGTCACAAGCATAGGGAACCAATTCACAGATGGAGGAACCTGAGTCATAGATAGAGGGATCTGAGTCACAGATGGTGGAACTCTAGCATCAGACAGAGGAACAAGAAAGAATGTTTGAGAATGATAGACCTAGTGGATCAAGTCCAGAACCTACAACAAAAGATCTAGTACTTTCAAGATATGTTAAAAGTCATCATGTAATTGAGAAGATAATTTGAGCTTAGATAGAATGTGTAATGACAAGGAAGAAACTCAAAGGTACATGCTTACTAAGTGAATTTGAACCTAGAACTGTTAAAGATGCACTAAATGATAAAAGTTGGATAGAAGCAATGAATGAAGAAATTAAGCAGATTGAGAAGAACAAGACTTGGACTCTTATGCCTAGGCCAAAGGACAAGAATGTGATTGGAACCAAGTGGGTTTTTAGAAATAAGATGAATGAAAATGGTAAAGTTTCTTGAAACAAGGCTAGACTAGTTTGTAAAGGATATGTTCAAGAAGAGGGTATTGACTATGGAGAAACTTCTTCTCATGTTGCAAGACTTGAAGGAGTTAGAACTCTTCTAGAATATATTGCACATAAAGGATACAAAGTATATCAAATGGATGTGAAATATTCATTTCTAAAAGGAATCCTAGAAGAAGAAGTCTACATTGAACAACCTAAAGGATTTATTGATCCTGAAAAAATGGATATGGTTTGCAAGCTCCACAAAGCATTGCATGGACTAAAGAAAGCACCCAGAGCCTAGTATAAAATACTACATAGCTATCTAATAAGCATTGGATTTTAGAGAACCAATGTTAATAGTAGCTTTTACATCAAAGAAGGACCATAGAACAAAATACTATTAGCAGAGATATTTGTTGATGACATATTATTCACTGGTTATGATGACCTATGCAAAGTATTCTCTATAGATATGAGTAAATAATTTGATATGTATATGTTTGGTGAGATAAAATTCTTTGTTGGATTACAAGTACATCAAATGAAGGATGTAATATACATTAATCAATCAAAATATATCAAGGAGATACTTAATAAATTTGGTATGGAAGATTCCAAACCTGTTGGAACACCCATGTGTACCAGACATAAATTGTCTAAAGATGATGATTCAAAGGAGGTAGATCATACCAACTACAGATCCATGATTGGAAAATTGCAATATGTTGTTCACACTCGATGTGATATTGCATTGGCAGTTGGTATTGTTGCAAGATTTTTAGCTAATCCCAGAGATAATCACCTAATGGAAATCAAAAGAATTCTGAGATATCTGAAGGGTACTGAAGACTATGGTTTATGGTATAAGAAAGGTGGAAACTTTGATTTAAAGGAATTCACTGATGCTGATTGGGATGGAAGTGTAGATGACAGGAAAAGCACCAGTGGTGGAGCTTTCTTTCTTGGAAAGAGTTTAGTATCATGGACTAGCAAGAAATATAATTGTATCTCTCAGTCTACAACAAAGACAAAATATGTTGCTACAATAGTGAAATTTTCAAACTTCATATGGATCAAGAAATTGTTATCAAGAATGAAGGAAGAAGTAAAAGATTCAGTTATTATCTACTGTGAAAACATCAGTTCCATTAACATTTCAAAGAATCCTGTGATGCACAGCAAAACCAAGCATATAGCAATAAAGTGTCACTTTTTGAGGGAATTGGTACATAATAAAGAAGCAAGGTTGGAATATGTGAATACCAAAGAACAAGTTACAAACATATTCACCAAACCTTTACCTTAGGATGCATTCTTGTATCTTAGAGGAAAGCTAGGGGTGCTTCCCCTAACTGAAGCTCACTAAAATATAGTTTAGTGATGCATCAACTGGAGTGATAGTGAAGATCTATCAGTTGATACAGGTACATCAGAGCACATTGCAGATGAATTTGTACATTTAGGTACATTACAATTACAAAGTGAAATAGTACTGACTATTGATATTTGTGGAGATTGTGCCTTTGGCATCTATTTTCAAAGAGGGAGAGTTTTCTATAATATAGTAAGAGGGATATTTTGATGTCAGAGGGAGTTTTTGGATGAGAATCAAAATGAAGCTAAAGACATTAATAAAATTGTCTATTTCACTAAAATTATTTGTATTATGACATGTTGTGTTGCCATCAATGCCAAAGAGGGAGATTGTTGAAGACAATTATTCAATTGTGTATTGTCATTGATGTTACACATGTATTTACACTTATATAGTGATGTTACAAAAATGTCTACATTCAAAATGAGCACAATTGGTGAACAAAAAGAGTTATTTAGTGATTGACTGAGTTCAATTGGGAATTGAAGGAAGTTCAGTGTTGACCGAGTCACTTGGGCATTTCATTCTTGGTCAGGCATTCAGTGGCAACCAGCTAACATTGATTTATATTCTATAATGAATTGGTTACATGAGTCCAACAAAATTGTGATTTATTATTAGAAGTATATTCAAGCCGATTTGACAGGGCTTACCATATAAATGAAAGGTCAAGTTTGGATTTAATGTGTAAAAGGTGGTAGCAAGAAGATTAAGTAGAAGTGTGAAATTCTGTGATATCAAGAGAAAAGGAAAAATCAGACAGGATTCTGATTGAGTACTAATCACTCAGAGCTACAATAGAACATCTGATCAACAAGGATCTAATTATAATATGAACAAAGATCTTAATTAGAAAAGACAGTTGCTTACACATACAGGTCAATTCATTGTTACTTTCTAACAATTGTAGTAGTGATCTAAAATCTCTTAACAGAGTAGACTTAACAGTATTTTTGTAAATCCTCTCACAAGGTAGCATTTCTATGTTGAAGTGTTGAAGACCTCTAACAAGGCCACTCTTTATAGGGTGATTAAATCCTTTAACAAGGTCACACCTAATAGTATGTTATTGTAACCTTTAATAGGGTTTTCTCCTAACAGGGCTCACTTCAGAAGAGTGATAAACAATAACTAGTTACATTGGTGTTTTTTACCATATTGGGTTTCCATGTTAAATCTTGGTGTCACCTATGTATATGTTATTTGTGTTAGGAATAAAAATCCACAAGACAACTGAGAGGGGGGTGAATCAGTTGTAATTTAGATTATTAAACTTTATACTTTAAAAACCAAATCTGCAAATGTAAATGATAAAACAGTAATAAACAACACCATAACACAATATTTGTTGTCGAGGAAACCCTATCAAAGGTAGAACCCCAATGGGAATTAACACCCAAAAATAAAGTACTGAGAGTATAGTATCCATGTTAAAACATATTAGCCCTGTTAGGATCTTGTTACAACATTTCAGTACACAGTCCTTGTTAGGAGACATACCTTGTTAGGAGTCAAAGAAAATAGTAGGCTCACTGCCAAGGCACACTACCTAAAGAAGGTTAAAGCCACCCTCAAGGATTTACAATCCAACTCAAGTGTATAAGACAAATATACATTCCAGCAAACTGCCTGATAGCAACTATCTTTTCTTGGTCAGTTCCAATGATGTATCAACTCTGCTTTGTATCCAGTAGTCAACAAGATTCACAACTTCCACACTTCTCTTTCTTTTTTTTGTCACACTTCTTCTCAAGAATTTATCTTTCATATATACCCTTCTTACAATAATTCATTAGGTTGGCCAATTAAGGTTTCCTTATACATAATTGACTAGTTCGTCCAATTAAGGCTTTCCATCATACAAATAATTATATAGCCCCTTGCAAAGATACACATGGTATCTAAAAAAAAAATACAACATTTACAATTCATTACACATACTTTCAGATCCGCAATTCATGCTCACAATTAATTTCACACACTACATGTCTAAAGTTGGCTAGGAAATAGGTCTTCTCCAAAATACACGCCACAACTGACATCATCAATAACCAATCAACAATTGAAATCAACCCATTACTCTATCATATTTCATCTTTCCATCAATAAGCTTGCAAGTTCCGAAATATCTTCGCTAGAAAGATATACCCGAAACACAGAGACCTGCTCTGTCCATAATCACAGTTACAATCCAGAAAACCAGTCTTCACTGAATCAATTGTAACATCCACAACATGTAATATAAAGTCAAGAGACCTTAGGAATAAGGTCAGCACACATCCTTCATTATAAGTCCAACTTTGATCATTCTAAATCATTTGTACAATATCCGTACACTTCATCCAGTTAAGTAGCCAGTCTGTCTTCTTCATAGAAATATATGTTGATATCAGTGAAAAAATATGAATATCAACAGCATGATCAGTAACCAAAACTAATATCATCCAACAATCTCCCCCTTTGGCATTGATGAGAACATATGAGAAAATCTATATGTATCAACCCAAAAGTACTCACTCTCAATACAATCTTCTCAAAATCCTCAACACAAATCTCCCCAAAATAGTAGGGATTTTCACATAGATTTCTTCCCCCTTTGGCAGAAATGGAAAAGGTTGCCATACTTCATTTGTAGTCTTCTATAATATGTAGATTTTTCAAATCTTCATGTCTAATTAGCTAGGTGCAAGATCACCCAAATGTACTCTATAGTATTATCCTGTGATCACTCCCTTTAAGGAGTAGATCCATACATCAAGTCCAGAGAATGGTATAGCTCTGAGATCCACTAGAATGATTAACATCTACATCATTTATTTTTCACTGGTAGGGGCCATCACCCCAAGCATGCCTCTGAGATATTCAAAAGTATCTTTTGGAAAAGGTTTAGTAAATATATCTGCTATCTGTTACTTTGTGCTAATTTACTCCAGTTTAATCTCTCTATCTGCTACCTTTTCCCTTAAGAAATGATAATTGATGGAAATATGTTTAGTCTTTGAATGCATTACAAGATTCTTTGACATATTCACTGTGCTAGTGTTATCACAATGGATAACCACTAGTTCTTTGAAAATTATTCCGATGTCCTTCAACATTTGTATCATCCAAACAACTTGTGTACAGTTTATTGCAGCAGCAACATACTCTGAATCAATAGTAGATTGAGAAATACAGTTCTAGTTCTTTCTCAACCAAGAAACCAACCTCTTTCCAAGGAAAAATACTCCACCACTTGTGCTCTTCCTATCATCTACATTACCTTCCCAATCAGCATCAGTAAAAGCCTGCAATGTAAAATCATCAGATTTTTCATACCATAATCCATACTCTACTGTCCCTTTCAAATATCTGAAAATTCTTTTCACAGAAGAAAAATGTGTCTCTTTAGGATCTGCATGATATCTAGCCACAATTCCAACTGCATTGATAATATCTGGTCTAGTGTGTCTCAAATATTGTAGAACTCCAATCATTGATCTGTACTATTTCTGCCCAACACTTTGAGTCTCATCATCTTTAGTTTGTTTGTTCCCTGTCACCATGGGTATTCCAATAGGTTTACAATCTTCCATTCCAAATTTATTCAACATTTCCTTAAGATACTTGGTCTAAGATATAAATATGCCATTCTTACTTTGATTAATTTTCAAACCAAGAAATAATTTCATTTCACCAATCATTGACTTTTCAAACTCATTCTCCTTTTCTTTAGCAAACTTCTTACTCATTTTATCATTTCCTCCAAAAATGATATCATCAACAAAAACTTCTATAATTAAGATTCCATCTTCATCAGTTCTTAAATACAAATTATTGTCTGTGTTACCTTTTTTGGAACCAAGATGAAGTAGATGTTTATCCAGTCTTGCATACCATTCCCTCGATGCTTGTTTCAGTCCATACAGTGCCTTCTTTAGTCTGCAAACCATGTTTTCATCATCTTTCAAAGGAAAACCATCAGGTTGCTCAATGTACACTTCTTCTTCTATATCACCATTCAAGAATGTTGATTTAACATCCATCTGATATACTTTGAAGTCTTTATGTGCAGCATAAGCAAGGAATAGGCTCACAGCTTCCAATCTAGCAATAGGTGCAAATGTTTCTTCATAGTATATGCCTTCTTGTTGTGAGTAACCTTTACATATTAGTATAGTCTTGTTTCTTACCACTGTGTCTTCCTCATCCATTTTGTTTCTGAAAACCCACTTAGTGCCAATCACATTCTTGTTCTTAGGTCTTGGAACCAATTCCCAAGTATTGTTCTTATTTATCTGTTCTAGTTCTTCTTCCATGGCTTTATTAAAAGATTCATCTTTACATGCTTCACCAGTATTCCTTGGTTCAACTTGAGAAATCAAACAGATCTCATCTCTAACTTTAGATCTAGTCATCATGCCTTTTCTTGCATCACCAATAATTTGGTCTTTAGGGTGGTTTTTCTTTACATACATTGGTATCTTTAATGTCTTAGTAGCTTCATCCTTTTCTTCTTCTTCAATCTAATTCTTGATCATCAGGGGTCCTTCAGGTTCAACATCAACTTCTCTTGATTCTATTATCTAACCACAATCAAACATTCTTTCCTAAATTTGAAATTTGTCATCTATCCTCACATTGGCAATTTCAATTAGTTTCCTCAGCCTCAGATTGAAACATTTATATGCTTTACTCTTAGTGGAATAACCAAGAAAGATTCCTTCATCACTTCTACCATCAAACTTGCCTATTTCATCATCTCTTTTGATATAAAATTTACTACCAAATATTCTAAAATATTTTGCAGTAGGTGCATGATCAAACCATAATTCATAAGGAGTTTTATTTGTACCTTCTCTGATCTAAATTCTGTTTAATGTGTACATAGAAGTGCCAACTTCTTCTCTCTAATGAACATGTGATACATTTCCTTCTAGCAACATAGTCCTTGCAACATCTAATATGGTTTTGTTTCTTCGCTCTACCATCCCATTATGTTGTGGAGTTCTAGGAGCTAAAGTCTATCTATGTATTTCATTTTCTTCACAATATGTGTCAAACAGTTCTGATGTAAACTCTCCTCCTTTGTCTAATCTCAAACATTTCATCTTTAAACTAGATTCATTCTCAAATTTTTCTTTGAACAACTTGAATTTGTCAAATGCTTCAGATTTCTCTCTCAAATATGTAAACCACATCATTCTAGAAAAGTCATCAACAAAAAGTATAAAATAACTTTCACCATAGTATGATCTTGTTCTTGTAGGACCACATAGATATGTGTGCACCATATCCAACTTCCCTTTTTCTGAATAAAATTTTCTCTTAAAAGTGATTTGAGTCTGTTTCCCCATAACACATTCTCTACACATAGTGTTAGATGGCTTTAAAATTTTAGGTAGATCTCTTAGTACTTTTTTCATACTTGCCTTTACAATGTTATCAAAATTAACATGACAAAATCTTCTATATCATAACCAGCTATCATCAACCTTTGCAAAAAAACAAGAAGCTTCAGATGTGTTCAATTCAAATACATTACCTCTAGATTTAGTACTAGATGCTATCAAGTCTCCTATTTTGCTTTTGATAGTACACTTTCTGTTTATGAAGTTCAGTTGATAACCCTTGTCCACTAGTTGTCCAACACTCAATAATTTGTGCTTAAGTCCACGAACAAGTAATACATTGTCAGTGTTAGTCTTTCCATCCAAGGAAATAGATCCAATTCCAATAATAATTTTAGGAGTATTGTCACCAAATCTAACAAAACCACCATCATGTCTTTTCAAACTCACAAACTTATTTTTTTCTCCAGTGATATGATGTGAACAACCACTATCTATGACCCATTCAATTTTTTTTTCAACTTGAGATACTAATGCTTTTTATTCATGCATAGGTTCGTCATCTTTAATAGAAATAAATCCAATTTCATCATAATCACCATTCTCATCATCAGATATACCTTCACTAGCATAATAACATTCCTTATCCTTTGAGAACTTAGACTTGAAAAACTTAGGTTTGTGCTTTGGAA
>MU225968.1:392470-407164 GCA_018584345.1 Thuja plicata | reverse complement strand
ATATATATATATATATATATATGATATTATTCCAAATTAATTGACATAACTCCCCAAAGAAAGTAGAACTACAATCACAATGGAGGAAAGGAAACACAAGAGTTACGAAGAAGAGTCTTTTCAGACCACAACATGGAGACCAAAAGAATCAGTGCTACAATGTCGCAAATCCAAGCAGAATACACAAGGAAAATATTTACGAACAATATCACATGTACAACATAACATGGAAACAACATATAGAAGAATAGAAATACATATAGAGGAATAGTACAACAAGCTTTATTCCTTTATCACCTTGTACCAACAAAGTATCAAGGGTCGTATAAAAGAATCTAACAAACATTTATCAAACATATTATGGGAGAAGCACAATACAACAGGAAAAACACATAAAAGGCTACCATGGAGGACAAGCCAATCAAGCACATCACCTACTCTCCCCATCTTAGTCTATATCATTTAGGGAAGGTGGGTAACTCTCAAGAAGGACTATATCCAACATAGTAGGAATAATAACCATTTCCAAACAAGGATCCTCTTGAGAATCGATACTAGGTGTAATTATCAATTGTGTTGAAAGCATATTAGGTAAATCAGTATCAATATCAATAGTCTCATATTCATCATTAGAATCATCAAGAGTATCTTCTTCATCAATATTAATCAAAATAAAATCTAAGATATGAATAGAATCATCATAATCATTCATCTTAACATCATTATTAACATTAACTTCTTCCAACACATCAGGCATAGGATGGTCAAAAGAAGGTAAAGAAGTTTGAAGAATAGAGGCATGGGCCCTAGCTTGAGCCTGACACTTCTTACGAAGTTCATTGGAAGATCGGTTACATTTTGTCTTGTTTGAAATATGTTGAGAACTAGGAGGAACAACAACTGGTTCTTTCATAGGTTCTATAGGAGGATTAGTGCGATTCTTAGTAGGCTGAAAAGTAACACTAGGAGTTTGATTACCATAACTAGAAACAATAGATAAAGGAGGTATGGAAGGTGTAGGAAAAATACCATGGTTAAGATCCATCCAAGGCATGCTTAACTCAAAAATCTTGCATTGTTTATAGGCTTGATATGAGAAAAAAATTTAATCAAGTCGAGAAGAACATGATTAGGTAATGAAGGCCAAAAGAAGTCAAGGGGAGCACAATCCCTAGGCCTAGAAGGTTGATATAAAATATTATTAATTTTTTTCACCTCTTCATTATGGATAGGAGAAGCAATGACATACATGGGAGTCAACCAAGGAAAACCAAGCTTAAGTTGAAACTGATCAGAAGTAGGGATAACAATGAAGGTAGTGTCCAAAACTTTACCACAAATCTCAACATGAAAGTTAATAGAACCAAATGATGGATAGAGAAAACCATTACAAGTTTGGATCCACACATTAGATGTATTATAACAATCAAGTTGTAAGTTATTTGAAAAAAGCTTTTCTTCAGTAATGACATTGACTAAGGATGTAGGATCAACAAGAAAACCATGTGTAGGTATCTTAGTAACCCTAGAATAAATGTAGAGGGGACCATCATGAGCTTTCATAGTCTCAAAATCATCAAAGGTGGTCGAGAGTTCCCTAGGTCTTTTATTCTTAGGTTGTTTCCAAGGTTTAGTTTGAGGTTTCGGTTTAGACTTAGGCTGAGGTGGAATTTGAAGATGAGGTTGAGATGGAGGAACTTGAATAGGAGGTTGAGATTTAGGCTAGGGTGGAGGGACAGGTTGAGACAAAACAACATTCTCTACATGGTTAATAATATGATTGAGATCATCCATCTTTGAATCATAAAAAATATCCATAGAAGATGGCTGAACAATGGTGTTAGTATCATGTTTAGGAAAATGATTGGTGTATATTTGGAGGTTTTGATTAGGACGAGAGATAGATTTGTTCCCACTAGATACCATCAAAATAATCAACATATAAAGCATTAGAATCAATTAAGTCTTAAACCTTATGTTTTAGAGAATAACACTTCTCAGTATCATGGCCATTCTGACGATGGTATTGACAAAATGATTTGGGATGAAAGGATTTGTATGCCATGATAGTAGGAAGAAGAGCTTGAATAGGAGGAAAAGTAATCATATTAGCATTTAAAAACTTATTCATAATATAATGTAAAGATTCAGAAAGAGGAGTAAACATGCGATTCAGACGAAAAGAAGTGGATGCAGAAGTGACGTTGTTGGATGCAACAACAACTTGATCAACAAATGCATTTTCTTTCTTATTTATCTTGAAATAGTTGTTAGGTTTCTGAAACTTTTTGGGATTAGGAGCACCATCACTCTTATCAAGTGGAACAGGAGCCATTGGTGTGTTTCTCTCAAATTGACTCACTTGTAATTGATAATGACGAAGCGTTGCACAAAGTTGTCGAAAAGAGGTAATTTTAGTAAGTAGAATCTTCTCTCTAATATTATTTTACAAATTTGAAATAAACATATGATAAATATCAATATCAGGAACAAGATAAGAAATTTGAGCATACAAATGCTTAAATCTACCAATAAATTCAGTTAATTTTTCTTTAGTATTTTGTTTACAATGTATCAAATCAGTTAAGGACACTTGCAGACCAATGTCATTTTGTAACTGTTGCATAAAGGCATTAGAAAGTTTTGGAAAAGAATCAATAGAATAAGGAGGCAAGGAACAATACCATTGCAAGGCCTTATCACAAAAAGTTGTAGCAAATACTTGGCTAAAATCCTATGGTCACGAGCATAGTCACTACAAAGGATTTGAAATGTTTTAACATGAGTGACAGTCCATCTCCCTTACCAGTGTAATTATCAAGATGAGGCATATCGGCTTGCTGAGGGACAGGAGCACACATAATGTCTAGGGATAAAGGACTACCCATGTCACATGTAGGAATACTAAAATTGGATTGAGTTAAGGAAATAACTTGTTGTTGTAAAGAGGACACTGTTTGAGCCAAACTAATGATTGTAGAATCATTAGAAGAAATAGAAGGCATAGAAACATTAGGAACACTAGGAAAAGTGTAGTAAGTGATAGGAATGGAAGACACAACCAGTGGAACACTTGGAACCATAGTTGGAAGAGGGTTGGAATAAGTAAAAGGAACACTATGGTAAGAAGGTTGTGAGGTAGGTAGAGACACTGGTGGAACACTCATAGGAAGATATTTAAGTGGAAGATTCAAAGCTAGAGGATAGGAATATGGAAGAGATGTAGTCACTAAAGGAGGAGTATAATTAGGAATGCTAGGTAAAGGAATGGAAGAAGGTTCCACTCTAGTGACACGAGGAGTTAATCCTATATCTTGAGCTTCTAGATCTAAAGCTTTGACATTTAAATGCACAAGATGAGTGATACCACACAAGAGATTAATACCTTTATCACTATCACAAAGGAATTTCTTAAGGGCCTCTATAGCTTGAATAGAATATTGATTATGGTTTTCTTGAATAAGCCAATTTCTCATTTTATCAAGTTCAGTTGAAATTTTTTGGACTTATTCAGGAGGAACTCTTAAAGAATCATCATCATCATGAGATGAGTGAGAAGAGTTATGCTCTGTAGAAGGATTAGAATCATGAGTAATCAAATTTTCATCCAAGATCCTAAGGAAAGGAGAGGAAGACTCAAGATAAAAAGAACCCATAAGTCTGTGACTTCTTCTAACTGGGATATTATAAGTAGGACTAGAGGTAGTAAATCTCATACACCAATGCAATGCAAATGAAATAAATTAGGAAAATGTAAATGAAAGAACATAAAAGAAGGCTAATCTAATATGCGTGCAAGATCTAACATGAAATGTAAATCTAACACCACAAAAGAAAGAGTTGTTGTAAGAAGGCTCACCAAAATGTAAAGGATAAAAATGATGTAAGGAGTAAAATGTATCTATTATTCTATTGTAACATGAATGAATTTTATATTTTATTAGGTTTGGGGAAGGTAAGATTCTCCTCCTAGCCCAAAATTTACAAAGGAAAGGTCCAAATTGATTGACCACAAGAAAATTGTCAATGTACAAATGAATCAATCGATCGGAAATAAGAAGAAAGAGGAAAACCTTACATTCCCAATTTTTGTGGAGGGAGAGAAGGAGAGTGTGTAATAGATCTGAAATGAATAAAATCTTAAATTAAATGAATTGAAGACAAATACTAACTTCAAAGTATAGAAGATCTAGAAATTGTTGTTTTCTGATGTCTATACTGAGTTTCTAGAAATTCTGCAATCGGATCTAGAACAAAACAAATAGAGATAGAGAAAACCCAAAAATATTTTCCTGTTCTGCTCTAGGTCAACCTTGACCCAAATACAATTTGACCTTGACCCCTTTATGTCGACCTTGACCTGCACTGCTCTGACAAATTTTTTTGTTTGCGGATCCGAATTTTTTTCTGAAAAGGGTATCTGAATCTGCTCTATAATTTTCTATTTTGTACCTGTACCTACAAGAAAAGTGGTTTTGTTGGTTGGGGGGAGGGTTTTTCCTTGATCAGACCCTGGTTTTGGAATTAACCTTATAATAGAATTGAAATTGCGGTAATAAACAAAGTAAATAGAATAATTCACCTTGCTTATGTTTAAACCCTTGTGGGGGATTCTAATCCTAGGATCCAAAAGTATGAATGCTCCAAATGGATGTAGAATGTAGGATGTAGGATATCTCAAATAAATTTCCTTTAGAACTTAAAAACCAATCTTGAATGAATCTTGGAATAGGAAGAAGCTTGAGTTGATATGGATGGAGAAATCTTCAACAATAGGGCTCCATAGAGCTTGAATCCTTCAATGGATACCAATGGATCTCCTTGATGAATTGAATGCTTGAATTCTTGGATTCTTGAATGATTTTGATAGATTATCCTTCGATTACCATATCATGTCTTGTGTGCCAAGGTCTTGAGGTCTTAGAAAATGAGAGGAGGAAGGCTTCCTTATATACAAGTCTAGGGCACAAACTTCTAGATAGCCTAACATAGGATAATAAAATTCTAATTAGGCCTATACCCATAGCAGTGGACCTATACTAAATACATTTTTAAGAGTCATTACTTTTGAGTTCAAAACAGACAACCCGGAAGCAGGAAATAATTCTTTCCAAACCCTGACATCTGGAAATATTTGGGATTTGAAATTTAGACCCTGGGTCAGGGTCGAGGTCAACATTGACCCAGAACATCTACCTTGACCCTAAGGTCAAGAACCTAAAAATATCAAAGCAAGATACCATGAACAGGTAGGAGAGAAGTGGAAAATAGTTTAGGACAGGGGAAAAACTAGATCCAAATCAAAGACCCATTCAAGGCATTTGACATGACCCCAAACCACTTACTTGGAGGGTTAAACCAGTCCTAAATGGAAGTGCTTCCATTTTCTGATGATACATTAACCTCTACCCCATTGTGTGGGAAATTGATGCATTGATGATAAGTGGATAGAACTTCTTGCATATCATGTATCTGTGGTCTACCAAATAGTATATTGTAAGATAAAGGAAAATCAAGAACTTGAAAAATCACATCTCATTTTATTGGGCCTATCTTGAT
The DNA here is from genome assembly GCA_018584345.1 of Thuja plicata. Lineage (NCBI taxonomy): Eukaryota > Viridiplantae > Streptophyta > Pinopsida > Cupressales > Cupressaceae > Thuja > Thuja plicata. The sequence goes on along the minus strand of MU225968.1, from coordinate 401,605 downwards.
AGGAAACACTACTAGTCCTTTGGATGATATTTATTCTTCATCATAGGGTTTAATGGTTATCTTCCTACGAGGGTCAATAGCATTTTTTGAAAACCCTAGCACTTTTACCAAACTGGAGGTACACATTTTTAAACCCATGCCTCCATCGATCGATACACATTTTACCCAATGTTTTTGAATTAGAACCTCAATATGGAAAGTTTGATTGTGTGGATGATTCAAAGTTTTTTCATCTTCTTCTGAAAAAGATAGATAGTGAGTAGATGTTATATGACCAACCATAGCCTATAATTTGTCTATGTTTATTTCTTTTGGGACATTGGTTGCATGTAGGGTTTGTTCAAGGACTTCCCTATGTACTGGAGAGATATTTAGTAACTCAAATATGGATATTTGAGATTACGTTCTTTGTAACAAGTCTATAAAGTTATAATTAGCAAATGGTGAGGGAACTATTTGTCTTGTTGTTTTTGGTTTTGGAATTGTGATAATAGGTTGTTTTGATGACATTGGTTTCTTTGAGGAGGAATTAACCCCTTTGATTGTCACCTTGGCTTGATTGCACGTTACTCCATTCAAATGTGTAGCTTTGTCTTTTACACCTTTGATAGTGATCATATTGATTGATGTCTCTTTTACTTCCAACATGTTGGTCACATTATTAGTATTTGAATAGGTGTAGTTAACTTCATTTTCTTTAGATTTAGAAGATTATACTTTTTCATAATTGGGAAATGGTTTAGTGAACACCATAAGATCCTAATTTGAAGTATGTCCTTGCACCTTGATCTTATCTCCATCTATGAGATATTGAATGAAATGTTTAAGTTTAACACAATCACTAGTCTTATGCCCTTTGTTTTTATGGAAGGCACAATAGTAATTATCATTCCACCACCTTCGTTTCACTTATGGTTCCCATAGATTTAACTCAAATAAGGTAATGATTTTATTGTCCAAAAGAGTCTTTATAACTATCTCAAGGGGTTCTCCCAATGGATTGAATGTACACCTAGGTCTAGTCATCCAAGGCTTGTTCTTGTACACATCATTATTTGCTCTTAGAATTGTTGTTGTTGTTGTCGTCTTAGCCTCTTTGTTTTCTTGTAGGCTGCTCATAAGATTAACACATCTGGTTTAACATTTGCATTGGATGTATCCACAACTCCATTAGTAACAAAATTCTTGCTCTTGTTCCACCATTTAGTTTTATCCTTTTTGTTGTAATTGTTGTTATTGGAGGACTTATTGTCTTTATAGAGCATGATTTCTCCTTTTCTAACCATGACGTCTTCAAATCCAATATCATTTTTAATCACTCTATCAAAACTAGGAGAATCTTTCCTTTGGAGAGCATATTTCATTTCTGGCACCAAGTTATTGATGAATATTTCCATCTTTTATGATTCAAGTATTTGTATTGAATACCATGTGAATATATTTCTCCATCATTGCAATAAATTGATAAAAAGCTTGCCAGTTTGTTGTTTTACATTAAATAGATCCATCATAGTAATGGTATGTTTTATATTGTATGAGTAATGTTTAATGAGCTTTTGACTCAATTCTTAGAATATTTGGATGCTTGGTGTTAGTTTAGAGAACCATTCCATGGTTGGTCCTCCTAAGCTTTCGAGAAACAATCTCATCAAGAATGTAGGTTCATGCATGAACTCTATACTCAAGGTTCAAATTTCTCTCACGTGATCATGAGGGTCTATGTCTCTAGTGTATTTATCATACTTATGTTTTTCCATGTTGGGTGGAAAAGGAACCATGTGCAAGTTTTTGTCGAACAAGAATGGACATATGTGTTCCAATGACTACTTATTTTTCAGTTTATCCTTCTCTCTTTTGAGCTCTTTAATTTCCATTTTTGTTTGGTATAGTTTCTTTGAGAGAATTGCTCAACATCGTAATCTTTAGGAATTTTAACTCCCATAGAAGCTAAGTGAAGAAGTACTTCTCTTTATCCTCATTGATGACCTTTTCCAAGGTTGTTTGAAACTTCTTTCTTTGCTCAAGTTTGTTATAATATTCCTCGGTTATGTCTTCTTCACTGTTGGAATCAAATAGGGGACAATCATGATTTCATTCTTCTTTATTATCTTCATCATTGTATTTGTCAAATCGAGCACTCCATCCTCCATGGGGCATATCTATTGTGTGGGGTTTTGGTTGTCCTGTGTTAAGATGTGTTGAGGGTGAGTCTTGATTGAAAATAGGGTTTTTACTTAATGCACCTCCATGATGGAATTAAATCAGTCTAGGAGGTCTTTTTGAATTGTCAACATGATATTTATTGTGTCTTGTGTCAACCATGAAAGCATAAGAGGAGTCTCTTCAAAGTGATCCAACATGCAAAAAGGGTTTGAAACCATCCAAGTACATTTGTCCAAAGAAAGGTGAGTGGGAGTTTGATAAGACCAAGTGATAAGTTCCAGTGTCAGAGGGTTAGAATGCCTTGGTAGTGAGATGGGGACCAAAGAGATTTGAGAGTAAAACAAAAACATGACTTGGGAACAATTCTTCAAAGACCTATAATGCATTTGAGGTGCACTTACAACTTGACTGGTAAAAAACTTCTAGATAACTGAGAATGACAATTGAACCCAATTGAGAGACAAAAATGGTATCCAAAATTGCAAAGATCCAAATTATGACACGTGCCAAGACACTCTCTATCCCAGATGTGATCCTAAAATGATTGGATTTGAATCTTCCCTAAGTTCAAATTACTGGATACGATCCTAAACTAAGTTCATTTCCTGGATGCGACCCTAAATTACAGGATGTGATCCTAGATTTACTGGATGCGACTATGTTCACCAGATGCGATCCTAAATACCAAATGCGACCTTCGAACATAATTTTCTATGTTTTCCACTTGGTTGAAAAATGAGGAAAATTGTCTGATACCAGGGTTTGTCTGCTAAATTTTTGTGATTTTGAAGGTTTGTAATTGTCTAAAACTATCTGAGAGGTGATAGATTTAGGATATTTATCTTTTGTTTTAAATTGACACATACCAAGCAAGTTTTGTTAGACTCCAAGCACATCTATCCCTATGGAATTGGCTTAAGATGAAAATGTTTGCTCATAGAATCAGGTACACATTCAAGTGATAATAAAAATACAGCCATCACTAAGCATGCAATGGCTCTAGTCATGATGTCGTATTATTCAAATCCAAGCACTAATGATGGCACAAAATGATGAGTATCTTGGGGAAATTACTTTTTTCCTTGCACAAAGATTATCACCTTTCGGGGATGAACTGAGTGGATTCTATGATATAGAGTCTAGTATGGGTCTCCATTCAGTTGTATCATTTGCATCCATGCAAGCATGATTCAAGTCTATAACCCCACAAATAATCTTAGCACAAGAATTCATGTAAACATAATTGAGACTATTAGGCCCTACTTCATGTTAGACGTGAGCTGAGTATAAGCTCAAATGACATCCAACTTCCAAGGGTTTGGCCCCATGAAGTAAAGTTTATTGATGTGAGTTGGAGTGATGTGGCTGACACATCGTTCTCATGTGGGTCATTCCCCAGAGATTTTTTCCTCAACATGCATGCCCATCTAAAGGTTAACGAAAGTAAAAAGGATTGGCAACTTTGGAGTATATATTTATGATTCTCCACTAGGGAGAAGACTATACTATTCTATACATGTCCTTTTATCCTATCAAACACATCATGCAATGTTAATTTTCCCAAATTTGACCTCAAATTGTAATTTAACGTTTGAGTTTCTGATTTTCCCAAAGGGAAAAGAGCATAATCCTCTGATTAGATTGAAAATTGACTTCAAATTCAATTAAATTCCTATAAATCAATTGAAACAAACATGATGTTTAATTTATTTCCTTTAGGCAACCTGCAAGACAATGCATTAGTACTTTTTCATCATCTTTAACTTGTGTACTCTCTGTTAAACATCCTACAAACAATGTTAGGCTGTTTAAAATCACTCAAATGCATCAAATTCACCCATTCGTCATTATAAATCAAGTATTTATTCAAATCAAGACACCAGATGTGATCCATAAATTCAACTAAATGTGAACCTTTACTAAATATTATCCAAGATTCACTAAATGCAATTAAGGATCCTAAATGCGATCATGAATTACCCAAATGTGACTCACCAAATGCGATCTTGGATTTACCGAATGCGAGTGAGGATTTACAGGGTGCGATCCTATTCCCAGAATGCAATCCTATTCACCAAATGCAGATCTGCAGTGTCAGACAGAGAGTTAAAATTAAGAAAAAATTCTCAAAAGAGGTAAAATATGAGGCTCAACCCCATGGTGGGTGCCACAAATGTGTGTGAATATTGTACCTTCAACATTCTACAACACATCACTTTAATATGTCATTAGATCAATGGTTAGTAACATCAAAATCAATTTAAAATCATAATAAGCCAAAGGAAATTGACATATTGCTTCCTATTTAGAAAGAGTTTGATCTATCTATGATATTTCTCTCAGAATATGCATTAGATAAGTGAAAATTCAATGATGAAACATAACTAATTGAATGTTTGAAGAGGTTAAGTTTATCACCAAAATGCAGAAAGATAATGCAAGACATTAAATCAGTTAACGGATTGTATTTTCATTGATGTCAACTTGATATAATCTAATCGATTTTATACAAAGTGTCAAAGACTTCAGAGAATGAGAGAGATAAATATTATGCTATCAGTAATGCATAATAGATCAGCACTCACTAAGTGACAACAAACACCGACGGGCAGTGCACCCCGACGGACAGAGAAACCTGGAAGTAAAAGTCACAGTGTTTCTCGAGAAAGAAACTTGAGAAGCATTACCGATGAGAAAAATCAAAAGCATTACCGATGAGCAGAATTTCACAATGATGCCTGATGGAAAGACAACCCTCACAGGCAGACAACCCCAACGGAGAAGCCCGAGGAGAATTGAAGTGTTGACCGAAGCTATCAAAGAGTTAAACATCGAAAAGAACTAATGTTTAGAAAAAAAAAATACTTAGCTGGCAATGTTGGATGATATCACTTTTGGTTACTGATCATGCTATTGATATTCATATTTTTTCACTAATGTCAACATATATTTCTATGGAGAGGATAAATTGGAAAATTAACTGGAAGAAGTGTACGAACACTGTATGGATGATTCAGAATTATCAAAGTTTGATTTATGCAGAAGGATGTGTGTTGACCTTATTCCTAAGGTCTCTTGGATTTATGGTGCATATTGCGGATGTTACAGTTGATTTGGTGAATAATGGTTTTTGGACTATAACTATGATTATGGACAAAGCAGGTCTCTGTGTTTCGGGTATATCTTCCTGGAAAAGATATTTTAGATGATGCGAGCTTACAAGTGGACAAGAGACATACGTTGGAATAATGGGTTGAGTTTGATTGTGGTTTGGTTACTAGAAACGTCAGGTGTGGCATTTATTTTGAAGAAGACCTAATTGATGGCCAACTTTAGACATGTAGCGTGTAAAATGAATTGTGAGCGTGGATTGCAGATCTAGAAGCATAATTGATGCATTGTAAATGATGTTTACTTGTTATAGGTACCATGTGTATCATACAAAGGGGTTAATTAATTATTTGTATATTGGAAATCCTTAATTGGATGACCTAATTAATTATTTATGTATTAGGAAAGCTTTACTGGCCGACCTAATGAATTGTTGTAAGAGGGTATATATGAGTGATCTTTTCTTTTAAAAAGATGTGTCATAGATTGAAAAGAAGAAGAAGTGAAAGATGTGAGGCTTGTTTGGTTGCTAGATGTAGAGTAGAGTTTATGAGAAGAGTACTTCATTGGAACTGACCAAGCAAAGATAGTTGCTATCAAATAGATCACTAGATTGTGTATTTTCTTTATACACTTGTTCAGATTGTGAATATTTGAGGGTGGATTTAACCTTCTTTAAGCAGTTTGTCTTAGCAGTGAGCCTACTATTTATTTTGAATCCTAATAGGGTCTGTCTCCTAATAGGGACTATGTATTGTAATATTATAACAAGCTCCTAACAGGGCTAAATCTTTTAACAGGGATACTATACTATCAGTACATTATTTTTTAGTGTTAATTCTCACTAGGTTTTTACCTTTAACAGGGTTTCCTTGACAACAAATATTGTGTTATGGTGTTGGCATTTACTGTGTTATCATTTACATTTGTAGATTTGGTTTATAAAGTTTAAAGTTTAATAATCTAGATCATAACTAATTCACCCCCCCTCTTAGTTATCTAGTGGAATGTTATACCTAACAATTGGTATCAGAGATTTTGGTCCTTAGAAAGAAAGCTTAACAACTTGAGGTGATCCTGAAGATGACTTACTATAGGAAGGATGGTCCGAAGTTTGATCCTGAAAACTTTGACAGTTGGCAGAACAAGATGAGAAGACATTTTCTATGTCTCGAAATTGATTACTGGATGATCACAAAGAAGAAAGAAAATATAGTGACTAAGGATGAGTTAGATAAGGCTACTGAAGATGAAAAGAAGTTATTTTCATGTAATATGGTTTTAAGGGAATCTTTGATCAGTGCACTTTCAGAAGGAGAATTCACTAAAGTAAAGGACTTGGATTCTGCACATGAGATCTGGTCAAGATTGGAAGCATTATATATTGGAGACAAGTTTACTAAGAAGGGAAAGATACAAAATTGGAAGACAAAGATGGAATCTCTAAAGATTTGAGAAGATGAGAACATTAGGGCGTATGGACAGAGAATTACTAAAATGGTTACTGGTATTATAGATTCTAGAGGTACTTACAGTGAGGAAGAAGTAATTGCAAAGATACTCATATCTTTGACGCCTACATATAGAACCAAAGTACAGGCTATAGAGGAGATTATACCTTTGACACTGAACTTCACCAGAGAGATGTTGATTGGAAAGATAACTACATTTGAGGCTGCAAAATTGGGAGACACCTTACCTAAAGTTGATTCAGCATTCAAGGCAACCGTACACAAGAACAAAAAGGCCTTATCTAGAAATGCAAGCACCAACAATAATTACCTAAGGGAAGAAATTGGAGCCTATGCTAATGAATGGGAACAGATACATGAAGAAGAAAGAAAGCTAGATGAAGTTTTGGCACTAATTCCTAGAAGAGAAAAGAGAGGTAAGAGAAATTTTGAAGGCAAATTACCTTTGAAATATTTTTCATGTAAGAAGATTGGTCATTTTGCATCTAGATGTCCTACAAGAGTTCCTAAGCACAAACCTAAGTTTTTCAAGTCTAAATATTCAAAAGACAAGGAATGTTATTATGTTAGTGAGGGTATATTTGATGATGATGGTGGTGACTATGATGAAATTGGATTTATTTCTATTAAGGATGATGAACCTATACATGAAGAAAAAGCCTTAGTATCCTGAGTTGAAAAGAAATTTGAATGGGTTATAGAGAGTGATTGTTCACATCATATGACTGGAGATAAACTGAAACAGTAAATTGATATGTTCACATATACAACTTGAATTGTAGATTTTCAGATCTATTGTAAGTCCATTACCTTTCTGAACAATGTTATCAATTCAATACCTTTTCTCCACACTGTTCTTCTTTGTGATGTTGTATCACTGTTCGTCGGTGTCTATAGAATAAAGCTCTTTCCTCAGCTTGATTGATAAAGTATGAATGAAGAATTTCTTCTCCTTCAAAATCTCTTCAGCATCTATTCTCTTGTAACTCCCCTTATTCATATTGAATAAGATTGTCTCTTATATAGACATGATTTCACCATTTATTGGCTTTCTTCATCTTGGCATGATCCACAATTCTTGCCAATTAGATTTAAAGCAAAAATCATGTTTAATCTTGTAGAGATCTTCTTGCCAACTAGACAAAGAAGCTTTAAATCCTTTTCTTATCTTCAGCTTTATCTTGTTGATTAAAACAATGATAAGTACCAGTTAATTCTATATTTAGCTCTTGACAGCTAAGAATTTTGTCATTTCTGAACTCTTTGTTCTATCGGTCAATAATTTAGTTAGTCGACGATGACAACTGACTGTTCCGTCAGTGTGACTTCAGTTATCTTCGGGATCTCCATCCGTCAGGAAACACTATAATTCTGTCTGTCGGGTTATACTGTGCTTTTTATTTTTGGGTAACACTGTGACTTTTCTCATTGTTGGTTTACTCTATGTGTTAGTGTGCACTCCGTCGGTGTACAGTCTGTGAATAATTAACTTTTATGCATTACTGATAGCATAGCCTTTGATTCATTAGTTCTTTGAATTCTTTAACAATAGGTACATGACCGTACAGATTATATCAAGTTGACATCAATGAAAATACAATACATTAATTGATTTAATTCCTTGCATTAACTTTCTATGTCTTGGTGATCATCAACTTAACATATTCAAATATTCAATTAGCACTAGTACAAAAACAACAATATATGATCAAATAAACTAGTAAAAATTGTAGATAAATGACCAAATTTGGTCACGTGATCAGTGGTAGTTTATTGCCGGTCATTTATCTCGCGACCAAATTTATGACTAAACTATTTTAGTCATTTATTTGGTTATTTATTTAGTCATTTAATTGGTCATTGATTTGGTCATTAATTTGGTCATTTATTTAGTCATTTATTTGGTCATTTATTTGGTCATTTATTTAGTCGTTCATTTAGTTGTTTATTTGGTCATTGATTTAGTCATTTATTTGGTCATTTATTTAGTCATAGATTTGGTCATTGAATTAGTCATTTATTTAGTTGTTTATTTAGTCATATATTTAGTCATATATTTGGTCATTTATTTAGTCATTTATTTAGTCATATATTTAGTCATTTATTTAATCATATTAAGGCATGATGGAATCGAACCACCATCCTCCTACTTGTAAAGTAGGTGCTCTTCAATTGAGCTAGTACCCTTTAAAGAATAATCATACCATGTATAATGATGTAGCTAAATTTTGTACAATAAACTCAAAGAATTTGATGGTTTTAAAATTTTCTTTATGGGCCATATAATAAGGACTTATGTTCTGTTTATTTTGAGAAATTGAAAGTAATCATTTTAAGGCAGTCTAGTGGTTATAGCTTTTAGAACTTCTCTATCTGTCTTCAAAGGACA
>MU225968.1:343701-379331 GCA_018584345.1 Thuja plicata | reverse complement strand
AACATAACAATCAACATCATGTATCATTCTAATCTGCATAGAGCTAACCATTACAAAAGAGACAGTCTAGGAAACCTAATATTGCATGAATAAAGTTAGAAGATAAATATGCTATTCTCCATGATTACAAATATAAATAAGAACATCCACAATACTGCCTCAAGGATATGGCCAATAGTCCAATCCTGCATGCTTTAGTTTTTTATCATCAATTGGGAAACCTAGTGGATGTCCATCACGATTTCAAGAAGTAGCATCACAACTCAAAAAATTTATGATGTAACAGAACAAATGTTTTACCTATAACTTGGTAGATTTGCATAACATATCAGGAAAGATTGCATCTATAATCATCATAAACATGGAGAAACATGCAATCAAAGTAAAAAATGTAAGTCTTTAAGCTTGAAATCACCTCAACAAGATGCAGACCAACTACTGAAGCTGCACATGTTCTGACAATAGTGCCAGTATTTCCAGGAATCTGTCAAGGCTAACGTCAGAAGCTACAAATGCCTTTCCTCACCCTCAAAACCTGACCCTCCAAACAATTAAGAAGAAAATAATAATAATTCTTATTTGAAACATTCACAACAACCTGTAGACATTTTTATATATGAAGATAAAACTCAAAAAACCACTGCTTGCAAATTCACACAAAAAGTAAGTTGTCTTAAAAATTAAAGATCAAACTTCAGATCACTACAAATTTCAAAATCATTTTGAATGGGGACTCAGCTTCTCCAACCTATTGAAAAAAATGAGACAAGGATAAGTGGCATCTAGTGTCACACAACAAGAATTGAGAAAGCAATAACTTGCTAATAAAATACTCTCTAACAGCTATTGCAGCAGGATAATGTTAAACTGCAAATTTATTTCTAAAGAGACTATGGAATAAGAAAATAAATCAGCATGTATTTGCATGTCTTTATCTCCATCGGCCATTCAGTTGGACTATGTTACACTATTAACATAGTCTCTTTTTAAGATTAGCATCATATACAGTGAACATGTCAACAAGATTCAGACACTGTTGTCTCCAACAATATGATTCAAGTATACCATGAGATCACATTCCACACTCACTTTAAAATCTGCAGGAAAAATCGTGTGATAATCTTCATTTATAAATTATATCAGTAAGTAGAAGATATTTTCCATAGCATGAAAAACTATGATACTGCTATCAAGATTCATTGATTCAACTGTGTGGATTTCAAGTCAAACTCATTGACCCATGTTTCTTGAGTAGTGCTTCACAATAACCCATCTCTCGTGAGGATGAATGGTACACTTATCACTCATTGCATTTGTTTGGGGTTAAATATGTTGGAATTTTGATCTGACACCTATTGGATGTTATAGAGGCCCGAATCCTCAAAATTTTGGCTTTGGAATCATTCGATTTCATCAAGAATTGATCAAGAAATCGCATTTTTGGTAAAACCAGATTTGAAACCCTTGGGGTAACCATCAAGTCATTTAAAATGTAGTTTCTTAATACCTGATGTGTAACTAATCCTTAAATGTGGTAACATGATGGGGGATATGCTTTATTTTGTGTATCACCATTTTCAGGAACCCATGCATTCAATGGCACGTGTTTAAATGGGAAAAGTATGAAAACTATCTCAGACTGAGACAAACGACAATATTGAGTTTTGGTCATGGTGTATTGGAACAGTAATTCTTGGAAGGGCTTAGTGGATTAGAAGAGGATTAGTGGAAAGGTTTTATTGTGTTAAATTGATTGAGAAGTAAGGTAACCCATAGTTTTTTTTGTTTTGTGACTGTTCCAAGTAAGGGCATGACTGTCTCAATTTGACTGTAAATTGGCATTTGATGAAATAAATGACTAGTTGGGTGAATGAGAACACTAGTTGTCTAGGATAGTGAGATAAGGGAGTCCTACATGTGGCTGAAGGTAAGAGTTTAATGTGCGAGGAGGGGTCCAAGTGAAGGGTATAATGAAAAGAGTTAATTTCTTAAATATAATGAGACAGTCATAGTCCATTTGTTGGTTCATTTGTTAGGTTCAGTAAGTTGAAGGAGTTTGCAGAGGTTTAGGAGTCTTGTAAAGGTCTTGTAGGAGTATGGGGAGAGTCCCTAGAGTTATGAGTATGATCGGAGGGTTAAGAGATTAAGAGGACATGGTAAGAGGTTGAAATAGTCATTGCATTCACAAGGGGGATATGTTGTTAGATGGATCATAGATAGTACCTTGCAAGTGCATTGGAATAGTTTGTTCCTAGTTGATGGCTTAGTGTGTGGATGCTTTGCATTAGAGAGTTCCTTGAAGGAGAAATGAGGAACCGTATAATAAGGCTTGAGGTCTCCACACTTTTATTTGCTGTAACCTTAGGCATTTGTATCTAATAGTACATTGTTTAGCACCTTTAACTTATGACAGTCAACAAAGAAGGTTACTTGTTTTTATCAACAAAAGGAGATCCATGTCGAGTAAGGGAATGTTGTTCATTTATAGATGAATGCCTAATCACCCCATTAAAGTTCTGAAAGTTCAAGATATCCAAGTTTCAATGAGATTTGTGTTCTCTTGTGATAACTGTGACCATGCAGCGGGGTAGTATGTTGACAGTGAAGTCCAGTTTAGATTCCAAAACAAAATGGTACACCTCTCATAATGGGAAATGACTAGAAACTGTATGTTTCTATTTGAGATATTTGAGATACAGCTATGAACTCTATTTCCAAGATCTTTTTTGGCATGATACATGGGATCTCCACTAGACTTTCATCTTTACTTCCCGCATGTATCACTAAACTAGTTTTTGCATACTTTGCAGGCTGTGCTACGAAGGATCAGGTATGGACGAGCTCTCTACTGGGAAATTGTATTTTTTTTTATGTTCCTTGTTTTTGGTATTTGGGCTTCAAGGAGAAGAGATACCCATTCAAGTTGAATATACATTTGCCAATGAATGTCATGTATATAGAATGTCAATTTATATCAAATCATGTAATTTCCAGCTTAGTTTTCTCAGTGATGGAGGGCATGATGAAGACTCATGGTTAATGTATTTCTATGATAACATTAGTAGATATTTATCTAATATTCACACTAAGAAGCTCTGCATGAAATGCTCATCCACAATACATATTATTATTATACTAAAGAATTACTGAGTGATTGATTACTATTTACAGTATAGCGCTGACGTACTGATTCCAAACCTTTTGTTTGAAAAAACATGGTTTATTGTCATCTTGGTGCATTTATATGACTGGGGCTGTCAATGTAGATAAATTATTGATTTACATTCCTATACTAGATTATAGAGTATGTTGAGTAGTTTATTCTCTTCACTTACAGCATAGGGATGAACTACATCAAAGATACATATTATAAAAAATATTTCAATACATTTTCTGATAAAGAATCTTGATATCTGAAACAAGAAGGATTGGTTTTTGATATAAATGAAGTTATAGGAGAAAAACATGAATTATCTTTATCTCTTCGGGGAACTTGGAATATTGACTACTTTAAAAGAGGAAACTAGTCTTGCACACCATGGTTGGTTTGTTTAATTGCATGTTACTACATGTCCTCATTCAAAAACAAATTTCATTGCAAATCTAATCACAAAAACATGCAATTCCTACATTTTTAATTAACTGTAGGATGTAAATCAATCTTCTCCTAAACAAAATCCTTATTTTCATGTTGAAAGTTTAATACCATTCTAATTGTCTGCATTTATTTGCAATGGATACCAACCTTCCTTCCTTTGTAGCTTCTATGCAATATGCCACGAATAGGGCAATAAGTTCCAGCTGCTGAAAATATGCCAAGAATGAAAATGAATCTTTCAACAATCCATAAAATTCCTTCAACGCATCATACACCTTCTACAATTTTTACCATGGTGCTCTACTATCTTGGAGAAGCAAGATGCCTTTTCCTCTACCAAACATGGAGACTCAGCCAAGAACGATAAAAATGAAACCCTACAGCTCATTTCGTGTGCACATTTTTTTGGAATAATTGAAAACACTCTTTTTTTTTTTTCTTTCTTCTCTCATTTCACTTTGGCGCCTCCTCTCTCATTTCACTTTTTTTCTAACAATTGAAAATATTTCTTTTTTTTTTTTTCCACCCTTCTCTCATTTCACTTTGGCGCCTCCTCTCTCATTTCACGTTTAGAGAATTTTATTTAATCATTATTTAGTCACTTTTATTTGTGCATTTTGGGTGATGGATAGATGTTGTCATTTTATTTTCTTTATTTTTTAATTTAAGACAATCAAAATAGTTTTAATTTTAAATTTAAGATAATTTAAATAATAATTTAAATTTTTAAGATAAAATATTTATTTTGTCTTAAACATCTTAAATGTTTGGAATATTTTTAAACACTTCACCCGCTAAGAACAATAGAGATTGTTGTTTACCTTTTATTAGATCTAAATCTAACACTAGCAGAGGTTTACGGTAAAGGCAAGGGTAGAAAACACATTAAGCTTGGCGCCAACTACATTCAGGCGTACGAACAACTTTGTGTAGAAGATAATTATCCAATTTTGTATTGTCATTGATGATTACACAAATGTCGAGCCTAAACCAAGCACATACAGTGTATGTTGAGTGATTTTTTTGTATTAACCGAGATCAGTCAATTAATGAAGGAATTATGTATCTCGGGCTATACAGTAAGTTCAGTTTCAACCGAGCAATGGTCGGGCATTGAAGGATTTCAGTATTGACCGAGTTGTGCATGTAGTGTCGGGTATATAAGTCTATGATATTATCAAATGCTATTATAAAGGAGTAATAATAATTTATTTAGTCATTTTTGTTTAGATGACTAATTATTTAGTCATTTATTTAGTCATTTTTATTTGAGTGACTAATTGTTTAGTCATTTATTTAGGCATTTTTAATTGTCTGAGCTTGTGAGTTTACCTGATGACCAAATTAGTCATTTATAATTGTGAATTACAAAATATTAGTAGCATATGATCAGTTTTGGTCACGTGACTAAAAATTTTAGTCACGTAGTCATTTATTTACCAAATATGATTAGTTTTGGTCATGTGACTAAAAATTTTAGTCACATGACTAAAATTTTTAGTCACTTAGTCATTTATTTGCCAAATTCTACTAGTGTATTTATAGTTCATCAGGAAAGACTAACACTAAAAATGTATTACTTGTTGATGGACTTAGGCATAATCTGTTGAGTGTTGGATGGTTAGTAGAAAAGGGTTATCAATTGAAATTCATTGATGGGAAATGATCTATCAGAAGTAAAGTAGGAGACTTGATCACATCTGGTACTAAATCCAGATGTAATGTATTTGAATTGAACACATCTAAAGCTTCATGTTTTATTGCAAAGGTTGATGACAATTGTTTATGGCACAAAAGATTTTTTCATGTTAATTTTGATAACATTAGGAAGGCAAGTATGACAAAATTAGTAAGAGATCTACCTAAAATTGTAAATCCATCTAACACTATGTGTAGAGAGTGTGTTATGGGGAAGAAAACTAGAAGCACTTTTAAAAGAAAATCTTATTCAACAAAAGGGAAGTTGGATCTAGTGCATACAGATCTGTGTGGTCCTACAAGAATAAGATCATACTATGGTGAAAGGTACTTTATAGTATTTTTTGATGACTTTTTTAGAATGATGTGGGTTACATACTTAAGAGAGAAATTTGAAGCATTTGACAAATTCAAGTTATTTAAAGCAAAAGTTGAGAATGAATCTAGTTTGAAGATAAAGTGTGAGATCAGACGAAGGAGGAGAGTTTACATTAGAGATATTTAATACATACTATGAAGAGCATGAAATATACAGACAGACATCAGCCCCTAGAACTCCACAACAGAATGGGATAGAAAAGAAAAGAAACATAACTATATTAGATGTTGCAAGGACTATGTTGCTGGATGGAAATGTGTCACATGTTCACTGGCAGTTGGCACTGCTGTGTACACACTAAAAAAAATTTAGATCAGAGAAGGTACAAGTAAGACTCCTTATGAATTATGGTTTGATCATATACCTACTGCAAAATATTTCAAAATATTCGGTAGTAAATGTTATATCAAGAGAGATGATGAAATAGGCAAGTTTGATGCTAGAATTGATGAAGGAATCTTTCTTGGTTATTCCACTAAGAGTAAAGCACATAAATGTTTTAATCTGAGATTGACAAATTTTATTGAAAGCACCAATGTGAGGATAGATGAAAATTTTCAGATACAAGAAAGAATGTATGATTGTGGTCAGATTACAGAAGTGAAAGATGTTACTATTGAACCTGACAAATCTTTGATGATTGAAAATGAGATTGAAGATGAACAGACTGAAGCTACTAAACACTAAAGACACCAAGGTATGTTAAGAAGAACCATCCTGAAGATAAAATTATTGGTGATGCAAGTAAAGGTACAATGACTAGATCTAGAGCTAGAGATGAGATCTGTTTGATTTCTCAATTTGAACCAAAGACTATTGATGAAGCATGTAGAGATGAATCTTGAACTAAAGCCATGGAAGAAGAACTTTAATAGATAAAGAAAAAAAATACTTGGGAACTGGTTCCAAGATTAAGAACAAAAATGTGATTGGTACTAAATGGGTTTTTTGAAATAAGATGGATGAGGAAGGAACAGTAGTAAGAAACAAGGAAATACTGGTATGTAAAGGCTACTCACAACAAGAAGAAATAGACTATGAAGAAACATTTTCTCATGTTGCTAGATTGGAAGCTATGAGATTATTTCTTGCTTATGTTTCACATAAAGACTTAAAGGTTTATAAGATGGATGTGAAGTCGAAGTCAACATTCTTGAATGGTGATCTAGCGGAAGAAGTTTACATTAAGAAACCTAATGGTTTTCCTTTGATAGATGATGAAAACATGGTTTGCAGATAAAAGAAGGCACTGTATGGACTGAAATAGGCACCAAGAGCATGGTATGCAAGACTAGACAAATATCTACTTTTTCTTGGTTTCAGAAAAGGTAATGCAGACAATAATTTATATTTGAGAATTGATGAAGATGGAATCTTGATTATAGAAATTTTTGTTGATGATATCATCTTTGGAGGCAATGATAAGATGAGCAAGATATTTTCTAAAGAAATGGAAAATGAATCCGAGATGACAATGATTGGTGAGATGAAATTTTTTCTTGGTTTGCAAATTAATTAGAGTAAGAATGAGATTTTTATATCTCAAACCAAGTATCTTAAAGATGTTGAAAAAGTTTGGAATGGAAGATTGTAAACCTGTTGGGACACCTATGGTGGCCGGAAACAAATTGACTAATAGTGATGAGACTCAAAGTGTTGTACAAAAAAAGTATAGATCGATGATTGGAGATCTATAATATCTAACTCACACTAGAACAAATATTACGAATGCAGTTGGAATTGTGGCTAGATATCAGGCAGATCCTAAAGAGACACATTTTGCTGATGTTAAAAGAATTTTTTAGATATTTGAAAGGGACAATAGAATATGGATTATAGTATGAAAAATTAGAAGATTTTACTTTGCAAGCTTATACTGATGTTGATTGGGAAGGTAATGTGAATGACAGGAAGAGTACAAGTGGTGGTGCTTTTTTCCTTGGGAAAAGATTGGTTTCTTGGTTGAGAAAGAAGTAGAACTCTATTGCTCAATCTACTCCTGAGTTAGAGTATGTTGTTGCTGTAATAAACTATACACAATTTATTTGGATGAAACAAATGCTGAAGGACATTGGAATAATTTTTAAAGAACCAGTGCTTATCCATTGTGATAACACTAGCACAGTGAATATGTCAAAGAATCCTATAATGCATTCAAATACTAAACATATTTCTATTAAGTATCATTTCTTGAGAGAGAAGGTAGCAGATAAAGAGATTAAATTGGAGTATATCAGCACAAAGGAACAGATAGAAGAATATTTACTAAAACTTTTCCAAAAGATTCTTTTGAATATCTCAGAGGCATGCTTGGGGTGGTGGCCCCTCCTAGTGGTAATTAAATGATGCAGATGTGCATCAATCCTGTGGATATCAGAGCTATATCATTCTCTAAACTTGATGTATGGATCTACTACTAAGGGGGAGTGAGCATGGGAGAATACTATGTAGTACATTTAGGTGATCTTGCACCTGGTTGATGGACATGAAGATTTGAAAAAGATACACCTTACAGAATACTACAAATGAGTTATGGAACCCTTTGCCATTGCTTCCAAAGGGGGAAGGAATCTATGTGAAAATCCCTACTATTTTGAGAGATTTGTGTTGAGGATATTGAGAAGATTTTATTGAGAGAGAGTACTTTTGGGTTGATGCATATGGATTTTACCATATGTTGCCATCAATGCCAAAGGGGGAGATTATTGGATAATATTACTTTTGGTTACTGATCATGCTGTTGATATTCTTGATTTGTCACTGATGTCAACATATATTTCTGTGGAGAGGAAAAACTGGTTACTTGACTAGAAGAAGTGTACAGACATTGTACGGATGATTTAGAATGATTGAAGTTGGATTTATGTAGAAGGATGTGTGTTGACATTATTCCAAAGGTCTCTTGGATTTATGTTGCATATTGCAGATGTTACAGTTGATTTGGTGAAGACTGGTTTCAGGACTGTAACTATGATTCTGGATAGAGAAGGTCTCTGTGTTTTGGATATATCTTTCTGGTGAAGATATTTTAGATGATGCAAGCTTACAAATGGACATATGAAAAATGTTAGAATAATGGGTTGAGTTTGATTATGGTTTGGTTACTGGTGACGTCAACTGTGGCATGTATTCTAAAGAAGACCTAATTGTTGCCCGACTTCAGACATGTAGCGTGTAAAATGAATTGTGAGCATGGATTGTGGATCTAGAAGCATAATTGATGGATTGCAAATGATGTTTACTTGTTACAGATACTGTGTGTATCTTTGCAAGGAGTTAAATAATTATTTGTATATTGGAAAGCCTTAATTGGCTGACCTAATTAATTATTTGTGTATTAGGAAAGCTTAATTGGTTGACCTAATGAATTATTGTAAGAGCATATATATGAGTGGTATTTTCTTTTGAAAAGATGTGACAGAGATTGAAAAGAAGAAGAAGTGAAATTTGTGAGGCTTGTTTGGTTGCTAGATGTAGAGCATAGTTTATGAGAAGAGTACTGCATTGGAACTAACCAAGCAAAGACAATTGCTATCAGAAAGTTCACTGGATTATGTATTTTCTTTATACACTTGTTCGGATTGTGAATCCTTGAGGGTGGCTTTAACCTTCTTTGAGCAGTGTGCCTTGACAATGAGCCTACTATTTCTTTTGACTCCTAACAGGTTTGTCTCCTAATAGGGACTATGTATTGTAATATTGTAACAAGCTCCTAACAGGGCTAAATATTTTAACAAGAATACTATACTCTCAGTACATTATTTGTGGGTGTTAATTCCCACCAGGGTTTTACCTTTAATAGGGTTTCCTCAACAAAAAATATTATATTATGGTGTTGGCATTTACTGTGTTATCATTTACATTTATATATTTGGTTTATAAAGTTAAAAGTTTAATAATATATATCATAACTAATTCACCCCCCTCTCAGTTATCTTGTGGACTGTTATTCCTAACAGACAAGAGCTAAAGATAGATTTAACTGGTTGTTAACATTATTTTCATTGACAAGTTAAAGCTAGAGATAAGTAAAATATTTAAAGATTTTTTATTTCAGTTGTCAAGGATAAATCTACGGAATAAAACATAAGTAAAGCTTTAAAGAAAGATTGGATAGAATTGCGGATCACGCCAAGAACAAGAAAATTAAGAATAGAGAAATAGTGATATCATATCTATAAAGAGACAATCTGTAATACCCCGCTAGGGAACCCAGGAGAACTAACCAACCAAAACAACTAAGTTAAGGGAATAATTTTTTTTAAATGTTTATAAACAATAATGTTAACAAGGCGGAAGTAACACATGAGATAACATGATATACACATTAGTATAACTAAATAGAGGTTACAAATCTCGAGGGTTCCTTGACGTAGAATTACTTAAGAAAAATAATCTACAAGAACAACTATAAAGAACTGGCATAAGGATACATCAACTAAATCCAATAATAAACATCTCATATAATAAGATCACATATACATCTGATACCCAAGGTATACAAGCTAATCAACATCCACTACACAAGTCACAAGGTATGAAATTATACATAACAATACAATACATCCTTGAAAGGATGTCAACACATATAAATATGGTACAAATATGCCTCATGAAACTGATCAAATCTCCAGAAGAATATAGAAGAAGAACTGTAACAAGGATTATCAAAGCATGAAGATGAATGTTAGATCTCAACAAGAACATGCACTAAAGTGCATAAAACACCAAAGAAATAGAAAACCCAAAACCTCTATTTTTACCTCCTGATAGCCAACTAATCCCAACAGACAACCGACACATAATAGTATTGCAAACAGGAAAGAAACACATAATCTTTTCAATCAGTCACTCAGAAGACACATCATTGCATAATGAGTACGATTCAAGAAAGACAATAAAATTCAGTGATAAACTCATTTATAGTAACACTATGCAAATTAGTTTATCCAATAAAATTATCAACAACAATATAATTCAATTTTCCATAGAAAATGTACATAAAGCCTTTATACATTAATTTATAATATTCACATCATATAAATTAGTCTATTTAATAATTACTAAAAATTTAACTATAATTACAAGTAAAAGATTTCTTTTAAAAAAAAAAAAAATTTCTAAAAATAGAATACCCATTCATGAGAATTCAAAAAAATAAAGTTTTTTTTTTTTTTTTATAATTATTTTTTTTTTACTTTTGAAAATAGAGTTTCTAAAAATAGAATACCAGTCTATGCTAATTCTTAATTTTTATTTTTTTTAAAAATAGAATTTCTAAAAATAGAATACCACTCCATGCGAATTCTAAAAAAAGTCTTTTTTTTAATTATTATTTTTTTAATTTCAAAAAAAAAAAGAATTTAAAAAAAACATAGTTTCTAAAAATAGAATTTCTAAAAAAACATAATTTCTAAAAATAGAGTTTCTAAAGAAACTTAATTTTTAAAAATAGAATTCTATTGCATGCAAATTGACACAAACAAGAAAAAACATTCTAAATTTAATATTTAATTTCTTTTTCAAAAAGAGTTTTCTGTAAGCATACAAATTGACATCAACAAGAAAAAATATTCTAAATTTAATAATATTTTTCAAATGAAATCTTTGCATGCAAATTGATGCAAACAAGAAAAGAATTTTAAATCTACTATTAATTTATTTTCAAAAAGGGTTTCTTTCTCAACGTGCAAATTTAACTCAATTGACTTGTTTTTTACATTCAAGGTATGATATTAACAGATCTGAGGGTTTAAACCCTTTCTTGGCAATAATCATCAATTTTCTTTTCAAAAAGGACATTTTTCCTAAAATGAAACCCTAAGGGCAACTTTGAAACAAATTCATTTCCACATGAAAACCCTAATGCCCATTTTGCATCTAACACCATAAAATGAAACCTTTTTGCCCACAAGCACAAATATGACATGCAAACTTGAAAGAAACCACAAAATTGAACCAAGAACATGTTTCTTCAATTTTACATCAATAAACCACACAATAATCAAACAAGGAAGATCACACAAAAGATCCTAGCTTTTCGGATGAATGGAAGATGGGGATCCGAAAGTTAGAATTAACATGAATAAGATCCTACCTTAATAACTGATGAAAGGAACAAAATCCACAATTGCAAGCAAAGAAGAATTTCAAAAATGCTCTAAAATACTCTCAAGCTTTCACAAATCCTTCATCACCTGATTTTCCTTTCTCCCCTGATTGAACAACCTCCAAAATGGCTTTCCATCCAAAGATATAGAAAATCAAGCAATTAAGTTTTCAAAAAGTGAAAAACCCTAAAGGGAATATAAATTATCTAATTAATAATTAAAAGAAATTATTTATTTTTAATTTTCACTTAAAGCATGCATAACTCAACCTTATAATATGACATCAAAGTGTTAAATTGAAAATGCATGTGAGAATATTTTAATTAAATAAATCAATTAATCATGCAACTTAAAGCAATATTCAATAATTCATCTATGTACAATTAATTGAATTTAATATTTATTAAATCTTAATTATTTAAATGAAGACTTAAAAATTAAATCAATTAATTAAATATAGGCATTTAATTAATATTTAATTATTAAATAGCTTTATATTTCATATATCAATGTTTTAACCTTGTTAAAGGTGCAATAATTAACATTAATATTTACCATAATTTCTCACTAATTAAGTCAAGCCAAAAGCATCTTTAATTCATCTAAAACCCATCTAAATAGATAAACCACTGAAACAAGCAAACAACTTAAATAGAAACCCAACACACACAAACAGGCTCATGAATCCACGTCACTTGATGGATTCAAACACTAGGGTATTCAATCGGATTCTTGTTCAGTTCTAGGATAAAATAAGGGTTTAGGGTATGGATTTGGACCTGAATATTATCTCCCCTCTCTTACCATTGAGGTAATGTGATAGGGCATGCTCACTCCTGCTAATTTAGGGAAGACGTAGTCTGGTACCTGCAAACCTATCATCACAAAGATGAGCATATATACATGCAATATAGAAAACAATGGTTGAGACTAGTTTATCATGTGGATCTCACCGAAGCAAGTAACTATGACTCTTTCCCATATCATACCAAACACAAAAAACAGTAATGTAAATCATCGCAATGATCCATGTGCATATAAATATAGGGCAAGTATTGTCAAAAAACCTTAGTCAAAATAATTTCATAACATAAACATAACCAACATGAAATAATCACAATTCATATGCAAATAGATGGTATAATACAACTAATAATGGATTAATAACATAATGAAAAGTGATACATAAATGTCCTTAATATCACCTGAAATCACTAACTCATACATACTAAGGCCTAAAGAGATCAGAAACTAATACATAAAGGTAGACTAAGGGGTAGGTATTACATCGTCCTCACCTAAAACTAGGCTTACTCCTGGAAGCCAATAACTAATCAAGTAAAGAATCAAAAGGATTCGCACCGTATTGTTACACCCCCTATTAGTTAAGATAGAACAAGAAGGTACATCCAACTCATAATTACCAAAAGAATATACCAATCACAACAATCACTCATTTATACTTCCAGAAAGAGCTAATGCAAGTCAAGTTACTAACTTTTAATATATGCATAATGATTCATGAAGAGCAATATAACTCAAATTCAAGCATAAACCAAACATCTACTTAATTATTTATTCATTGTCTACCATTTCTTAATTAAGTCTATATCTTTAATGCTTTCAAAATCATGGAATACATACATATTAAAGCTTAATATAGAAGACACATATCCATGTTCATATTGAATAGAAATTTGAATAATCCATACAACCTTACCTAATGCAACACTCATGTAAACATATAATTTACATAATACATTTCGTTCCCACATACAATTACAGTGTAATCTCTACGATGTCCTCCCTTATACATACTATCAGGGGTCCACAACCAACATGATAGAAACAATACTTATAAAAAAACATGGTCAACATCAACAAACATTCGGAATAGCCACCTTAAAATCCAAAATAAATCCAAGTGGAAATACTTCCAAAGTTCAACATTAAAACATAAAAGTGCACAACTTTAACAATAAATCTGATGTGACTAACGTCACCAACTAGACAATGAAAAGAGATTTGGATGACTAATACATTAATAAGAATATTCAAAAGAAATTTAATGTTGACCACATACAACACAACAATATATCAACCAACCAAAATGAATAATCAAAATATAAACATTTCACATAACAAGGTGACTAGGAGTCGCCACACTCAAGGGAGTAATCACTTCACAATATCCAAGATCTTTCATGTTAGATGTGTTAGAGTATGCACAAAATAACTTAACACTGAAAATATGTTATAATTCTAACATCATTTTTATGCAACTTCATGCAATTATGCATTCTACTATGTTACTAACATTAATATTTAATCAATCCTTTGCAAAATGCTACAAATAGGTTAAGAGTTACAAGAGTTCTACTAAGGATGCAGTGCACAATTTTATTTGGGGACTTAGGTCCTTTACCCAAATTGATCTATAACAATAAGGTACAATTCCAAATTTGTTAATGCACTCCTAAATGAATGATATATATATTTCTAAACAATGCGCAATGTATTGAGCAAGCAAGAATTTACTTTCCAATTTCAAAATCAATCATATTCCTTAGAGCTGATTACAACACTCCCACAATATAGTTCATATAACTCAAATAAAGTCAATTCAATACAACATGCATGTCTAATCATACACAGTCAATAACATCACACTCAAGAGGCTAAGAAATAGATCACTCAAGAATGACAAATCAGTCAAGGGAAGGAAAACACACAACAAGGAGTCCTTCAAACTAGGAACTTGATTACCACTATACACCACAAACAACATACATCAAATATCATTCTATAACATACGATGCAGTCAAATGATCATCACCAAGTCTTCATCCAATCCACACAAAACCAAAGAAGTAAGCCATCTTCTCACTATCAAAACACCCCTATAGATGATTACAAACTTCATGAGCATCGATAAGACTAGAGACCCTAGAGTTTCAATCACCGATCCTAGCACAAATCAAGCCTTAGTAGGTATCCACCTATAGCAACCAAGAATAAACATCACTCCCAAATCAAGTGGGAAGAACCACACTCAAGAATAAGAGATCACGAACAATGACTCTAAAGACACAAGGAGACGAGTGCTAACATGCACTACTAACCAACTAACAAGCACACAATTTTCCCAGAGATCCCAGCGCAGAAATGTGTGCTCTGATACCAAGTGTAATACCTCGCTAGGGAACCCAAGAGATCTAACCAAACAAAACAACTAAGTTAACGAAATAATTTTTTTTTAAATATTTATAAAAAATAATGTTAACAACGCGGAAGCAACACATGAGATAACATGATATACACATTAGTACAACTCAACAGAGGTTACAAATCTCAAGGGTTTCTTGGCGTAGAATTACTTAAGAAAAATAATCTATAAGAAAAACTATAAAGAACTGACATAAGGATACATCAATTGAATCCAATAATATACACCTCATATAATAAGATCACATATACATCTGATACCCAAGGTATACAACCTAATCAACATCCACTGCACAAGTCACAGGGTATGCAATAATACATAACAATACAATACATCCTTGAAAGGATGTCAACCCATATAAATATGATACAAATATGCAACTCATGAAACTGATCAAATCTCCAGAAGAATAAGAAGAAGATAGAAGAAGAAGAACTGCAACAAGGATCATCAAAGCATGAAGACGAACATTGGATCTCAACAAGAACATGCACTGAAGTACACAAAACACCAAAGAAACAGAAAACCCAAAACTTCTGGTTTTACCTCATGATAGCCAACTAATCCCAATAGACAACCGACATATAGTAGTATCATAAATAGGAAAGAAACACTCAATCTTTTCTATCAGTCACTTAGAAGACACATCATTGCATAATGAGTACGATTCAAGAAAGACAATAAAATTTAGTGATAAACTCATTTATAGTAACACTATGCAAATTAGTTTATCCAATAAAATTATTAACAACAATATAATTCAATTTTCCATAGAAAATGTACATAAAGCCTTTATAGATTAATTTATAACATTCACATCATATAAATTAGTCTATTTAATAATTACTAGAAATTTAACTATAATTACAAGTAAAAGTTTTTTTTTTAAATAGAATTTCTAAAAATAGAATACCTATTCATGAGAATTCAAAAAAATAAATTTTTTTTTTTATTATTATTATTATTTGAAAATAGAGTTTCTAAAAATAGAATACCACTCTATGCTAATTCTTAAATATATATATATATATTTTTTGAATAGAATTTCTAAAAATAGAATACCACTCCATGCGAATTCTAAAAAAAGTTCTTTTTTTTTTAAATTATTATTTTTTATTTTTAAAAAAGAATAGAATTTTAAAAAAATAGAATTTCTAAAAAAACATAATTTCTAAAAATAGAGTTTCTAAAGAAACTTAATTTCTAAAAATAGAATTCTATTGCATGCAAATTGACACAAATAAACAAAAAAATTTTAAATTTAATATTTAATTTCTTTTTCAAGAGAGTTTTCTCTAAGCATGCAAATTGACATAAACAAGAAAAAATATTCTAAATTTAATAATATTTTTCAAATGAAATCTTTGCATGCAAATTGATGCAAACAAGAAAAGAATTATAAATCTAATATTAATTTATTTTCAAGAAGGGTTTCTTTCTCAAGCATGCAAATTTAACTCAATTGACTTATTTTCTACATTCAAGGTATGATATTAACAGATCCAAGAGTTTAAACTCTTTCTTGGCAATAATCATCAATTTTATTTTTAAAAAATGACATTTTTCCCAAATTGAAACCCTAAGGGCAACTTTGAAACAAATTAATTTCCACATGAAAACCCTAAAGTCCATTTTGCACCATAAAATGAAACCTTTTTGCCCACAAGCACAAATATGACATGCAAACTTGAAAGAAACCATAAAATTGAATCAAGAACATGTTTCTTCAATTTTACATCAATAAACCACACAATAATCAAACAAGGAAGATCACACAAAAGATCCTAGCTTTCCGGATGCATGGAAGATGGGGATCTGAAAGCTAGAATTAACATGAACAAGATCCTACCTCAATAACTGGTGAGAGGAATAAAATCCACAATTTCAAGCAAAGAACAATTCAAAAAATGCTCCAAAATAGTCTCAAGCTTTCACAAATCCTTCATCACCTGATTTTCCTTTCTCCCCTAATTGAACAACCTCCAAAATGGCTTTCAATCCAAGGATATAGAAAACTAAGCAATTAAGTTTTCAAAAAGTGAAAACCCTAAAGGGAATATAAATTATCTAATTAATAATTAAAAGGAATTTTTTATTTTCAATTTTCACTTAAAGCATGCATAACTCAACTTTATAATATGAAAGCAAAGTGTTAAATTGAAAAATGCATGTGAGAATATTTCAATTAAATAAATCAATTAATCATACAACTTAAAGCAATATTCAATAATTCAACTATGCACAATTAATTGAATTTAATATTTATTAAATCTTAATTATTTAAATCAAGACTTAAAAATTAAATTAAATAAATTAAATATAGGCATTTAATTCATATTTAATTATTAAATAGTCATATATTTCATATATCAATATTTTAACCTTGTTAAAGGTGCAATAATTAACATTAATATTTACCATAATTATTCACTAATTAAATCAAGCCAAAAGCATCATTAATCCATCTAAAACCCATCTAAATAGATAAACCACTGAAACAAGCAAACAACTTAAACGTAAACCTAACACACACAAACAGGCTCACGAATCCACGTCCCTTGACAAATTTAAACACTAGGGTAGTTAATCAGATTCTTGTCTAGTTCTAGGACAAAATAAGGGTTTAGGATATGGATTTGGACCTGAATATTATCTCCCCTCTCTTATCATTGAGATAATGCGATAGGGCACGCTCACTCTTTCCAATTCAGGGAAGACATAGCCCGGTACCTGCAAACCTGTCATCACAAAGATGAGCATATATACAGGCAACATAGAAAACAATGGTTGAGACTAGTTTATCATGTGGATCTCATTGAAGCAAGTAACTACGACTCTTTCCCATATCATACCAAACACAACAAACAGTAATGTAAATCATCACAATGATCCATGTGCATATAAATATAGGGCCAATATTGTTAGAAAACCTTAGTCAAAATGATTTCATAACATAAATACAACCAACATGAAATAATCACAAATCATATGACAATAGATGATATAATACAACTAATAATGGATCAATAGAATAATGAAAAGTGATACATAAATGTCCTTAATATTACCTGAAATCACTAACTCATACATACTAAGGCCTAAAGAGATCAGAAGCTGACACAGAAAGACAGACTACGGGGGTAGGTATTACACAATCTAATTCATTATGAATTAGGGGAGTGAATAGAGAAAAAATATGTTGGAGAGAAACTAACAAAGAACAACTTCATACAGTGCTAATCAATAAAGATGAGGAAAGAGCTATAGATTTCTACGGACACTGAGTAACAGAGAAGCACAACATCACCAAGCAGAAAGAACTGGAGCAAAGTTATTGAAAAGAAATGTTGATTAGAAAGGTATAATTAGCTTACAATAGATCTAAAAAATATACAAAGTATAGTTGTATATGTGAACAAATCATTTGATGTTCTAGTTTAACCATTGATTCAGAAAGTCTCTTACGCAAGTGGGAATTAACAATTCTTTCTATATTGAGATGTTAGAATGAATTTAGAATAACTGAGAGGAGAGGGGTGAATCAGTTATCCTCAGGTCTAGATGTAGCAAATAAAAACTTTCTGTACTTCAGATCTACTCGGCAGCAGTGGTATAAATCAACAACTTTAATCATGCAATTTACTGTCAATTGAAATTAGCTTGTAGTAACATAACAGTAAAGTAAACCATAAGCATTCACACAAGTTGACACAAGTATTTAACATAGAAACCCAGTATGGGAAAAAACCACCAGTAACATGCTACCAAGTTTTCACTCTTCTGAATTGATGCCCTGTGAGGAGCCAACCCTGTTAAAGGTTACAACAACACATTGCTAGGTGTGACCCGGTTAAAGGATTTAATCACCCTGTCAGGAGTGGCCTTGTTAGAGGACTTAGAACATTCCAATCTGAATGTCACCTTGTTAGAGAATTTATACAAATGACTGTTAAGTCAACCTTGTTAAAGGATTTAACTGATACAATGGTAAGAGAGTAATCAATGGTTTGTGATCTGGTACATACAACTTACTTTGCAATTCATATCTAATTACAGCTCTAATGTTAACTTACTAGATAGCCTGCATTGTCATTTCAACCTTCTGATCTGCTTGGAAATCTATCAAGCAATCACACATGCAACACTCTACTTCTGCCTTTTGCCTTCTCTGCTAGATCATGCTAAACAGTAAATCAACTGTGTAAACCTTTTGCATACACATGTATTTATCCACTTCCACACTTATTGCATCACCAATGAATAACCCTTGAGGTTATCATATACCTCTCTATCTAGGTCAGATAAATCTTTTGCCGCTTAAACAAGATTATAGATCTTAGGTTAGGTTAGATCCAACAGATCATTCCATCTTTGCATTACATTTACTTCTCCAAAGTAGTCTCTAATTAAATCTTGAAACCATGCATTAATTATGGTTACCCATATATTAAATGATGTGGATCAATCTTTAATTAACATTACATATTCCAATAAAATCAACTAAGTCAGCCAAAGATCTTGAATCTCATCAATAATCAAACTTTTGTAAGTCGGCCTTCATTACTATATCCACTCGACAGTTTCAATGGTGCTCGACATTGAGCAACTTTTGCTCGTCACAAGAAACTTTACTTGGCACAAGCCAAACTTGCTTGGAACAGAACAGCCAGAAAAATTGTCTTTGAAATATAAACAACTAATTACTTACCCAGAGTACCAACTGATCAAATACCCTTTGAATTACCTTAACTCAACCATTCACTTGGTCTTCTTGTTAAATCTTCTTCATCAATAATAGTTATGGTACTCAAACAGATAGCAATAGTCTCATCAGTAAAGGTTTGACATCAATGACAAAATAACAATTTCTTTCAATGTCACTTTCCAACATGAGATGCGTCCCAAGGAGTATTAAAAAGTTTGATCATGAAGATAGCATGAGATTCCAGATACCATTTGATAAACTACAGACAGTTTGGTCATAGATGGTAGCATAGAGTTTCTAGATATCAAGTTACAAACTATTCTATTTAAATCCTCCAACAAAGTCACACCTAACAGTGTGTTTGTAACCTTTAATAGGGTTGGCTCTTCACTAAGCTCACTTCAGAAGAGTTAAAATTTTGAGTTACTATGCCCAAGTTTTTTTTCCCTTAACAGGGTTTCCACGTTAAAAATCCATGTGTCAATGTGTTTATGAGTCATTACTTTAGTTTTTTTCATTACACATAACTAATTCTTGATTCATCAGTATACACTAAGCAATTTACCATTTTTTGGTAAATGAAAGAATGCTAATTGGTAAACAATAAGAATAAGGTTTAACAGTGAACTCCGAGAAGTAGTTATTTGTTAAGATTATTTGATGGAATTCATCTTGTAGGACTGAAGATAACTAGAGACTTAATATTGTGGTACTAAGTTTTTGGGTTGATTTATTGGTATATTTTTTAGGCCACTGATTCTCCCCCCTCTCAATTATTCTAAAAATTGGTATTAGAGCTTGTGTTCTTAGAAAGGGATTTTGGTGCAGGGGCACCACTTCCACCTTCAAATTTTACATCATTTAAGTCATATATTCATTATAGTCATAGAACCAAGGTATATTTGTTAAATTACATGATAATGATTCGACAAAGACATTATATGACAAATGTAATCAAAAGGCCGAATAGGAATATGAATGGCCATGGAAGACAAACCATTTTGTAACAGTCCAATATGGTCTTAAATAGACTACACTATGTAATAGAGAATAGATATAGTCGATATAGAAGGAGGATAGAGAGAATAGTTTACGTATAGAAAAAAGTGAATTGTAAAAGAGAATCGGCTCTCTAGCTTCCAGCCAGAGAGCCGTTCTTAGCCTATAGTCATTTATATTGTTTTGTTATTGGAAAGTATTGTTTAGAGTCAGTTAATGGTAGTTACCATTCTCTCTGAATCCTCTCTTTATTTACATTGTCAATGCTTTTGCAAATCAGGTTCATGGATGTTTGTATTGATTTACTATTCGTTGTTTCTTAATTTCAATTCTTTTTCTAATGGAAGAGCATAGTATTATGGATCAAGTTTTACATTATGACAGTGGACTCTAAAAATTTATGTTTTTATGGGTTTGATGAAGGATTCACTTGTTACTGAATCAAGTTTCAAGTTGATGTAGATCAGTTTTCCTTATCGATTCATTGTTAAGAGGTTTTGATTTCATTTGGTGAAAAGACGTAATGTATCGGGTTCTTAGACTTTAACACAGAATATATTTTGTTTATGTATCAGTTTTGTGACACTCGATTTGGGCTGGTGGAGAAATGGTTTCAGTTGGAAAGGAATCAATTCTAAGTCCATAATGGCTTCCAAAGAACCATTACTATGCTGATATTGATATCGAATCATGATATCAATAGTCTAATGATATCATGGGTAACCAAAAGGTGGTGTGCTATCAGTCAGCTTGGAAAGAGCCCCAAAAGGGTGATGTGTTGAAAGTCACACTGGAAGTGAGCAGAGAGAGAATGGTTCAAAGTTCTTGTCTCTGAAAAAACTGAGTGCTATCGAAGACCATTCCTAAAAATGATAACTGAAGAACCTTATGTCTTGCATTCGGTCTTTGGAAGAAGGAGAAAGGTGGAGACTACATATTATCATGCACACATGTTTGTAAAGTTCCATCTTGAACCAAGAATGAAGCTCGGTCTGTGGAAACCATTTGGTATGGTAATCAAGGAATGTAATGTGTTTTGAGAGTTTTATGCAATGATTTATAATGGAGATTATTATCATATTAAGTTGGCATTTTTATTATCAGAGTATGGAAGAATGGTGAGTCTCTCAAATTGATGTTTCTTAAAGAGAGATTAATGAAGTATGCAGATTATTGGATTACCATTGATACCCTCTGCATCAAGTGGTATCAGAGCTTAGAAGATTCTGAGTGTGTAGATAGAGCGCCAAAGCTACACCAAGATTTTGGGTTGTGATTATTCTAGATTCTTGCTATGGTGTTTTTTGGTCATAGATTTGTGGAGAGAAAGAAGTCTTTTGATGTCACTCATACACTGGTTCCTTTGTCAAAGACTTGGAGTGCCCATTTTCCACCAAGTGTGTTCCAGAGTTGAAAGGTGTATTGGAGGTGTCAAAAGGATTCTCAAAGAATATAAATATATTAATGTGTGTGCCTAAAGAAGCAAGGGCACATGAAGTTGTGATGATAGAGAAAGAAGAAGCAGTAGAGGCATCGATGTAGTAATCTAGTGAAGACAAAGAGGCACAAATTTTTACAGATTCTCACCAAGCATTTCCATGGAATATGGAAAATTTTAAATTTTGGGAGTATGGTGTAGGGGCACCACCTCCACCTTAAAATTTCACATCATTTAAGTGATATATTCATTAAAGTCTTAGAACCAAGGTATATTTATTAAATTACATGATAATGATTTGACAAAGACATTATATGACAAATGTAATCAAAAGGCCGAAGAGGAATATGAATGGCCATGGAAGACAAACTATTTTTTAATGGTCCAATATGGTCTTAAATAGACTACACTATGTAATAGATAAAAGATATAGTCGATATAGGAGGATAGAGAGAATAGTCTACGGATATAAAAAAGTGAATTGTAAAAGAGAATCGGCTCTCTGGCTTCTAGTCATAGAGCTGTTCTTAGCCTATAGTCATTTATATTGGTTTTTATTGGAAATTATTGTTTAGAGTCGGTTAATGGTAGTTACCATTCTGTTTGAATCCTCTCTTTATTTACATTGTCAATGCTTTAGCAAATCGGGTTCGTGGATGTTTGTACTGATTTACTATTCATTGTTTCTTAATTTCGATTCTTTTTTTGATTGAACACCACAGTATTATGGATCAGGTTTTACATTATGATAGTGGACTCTAAAAATTATGTTTCTGCGGGTTTGATGATGGATTCACTTGTTATTGAATCAAGTTTAAAGTTGATGTACATTGGTTTTCCTTATCGATTCATTGTTAAGAGGTTTTGATTTCATTTGGTGAAAAGATGTAATGTATCAGGTTCTTAGACTTTAACAGAGAATTTTTTTTTTTTATATATCAGTTTTGTGATAGGTACAATTTGGGATGGTGGAAAAATGGTTTCAGTTGGAAGGGAATCAATTCTAAGTCCATAACAGCTTCCAAAGAACCGTTACTATGTTGATGTTGATATCGAATCATGATATAAATAGTCTAATGATATCACGGGTAACCCAAAGGTGGTGCACTGTCAGTGGGCTTGGAAATAGCCCCGAAAGGTTGAAGTGTTGACAACCACCCTGGAAGTGAGTAGAGAGAGAATGGCTCAAATTTATTGTATCTGAAAAACCTGAGTGCTATCGAAGACCATTCCTAAAGATGATAGTCGAAGAAGCTTATGTCTTGCATTCAGTCTTTGGTAGAAGGAGAAATGTGGTGACTACATATTATCATGCATGCATGTTTGTAAAGTTCCATCCCAAACCAAGAATGAATCTCAGACCGTGGAAACCATGTGGTATGGTAATCAGGGAATGTAATGTGTTTTGAGAGTTCGATGCAATGATTTATAATGGAGATTATTATCATATTAAGTTGGCATTATTATTATCAGAGTATGGAAGAATGGTGAGTCTTTCAATTTGATGTTTCTTAAGGAGAGAGTAATGAAGTATGCAGATTATCACATTACCATTGATGCCCTCTGCATCAGAGTTTAACATCTCAAGAAAAAGATCACAAGATGAACAAACGAGATGTGCCCAAGCTGAATAAAGATAACTTTACATCATGGAAAAGAAGAATAAGACTCCACCTATCAGGTATTGGTAATTATGTTACTCAACACCTTGATACTGAATATATGTTTCCTATAGGACCTCACACACTTGATCAATTGAGAGAAAATAATGAGCATAATTGCATGATGATAGAGATTGCGTCCTCACTCTCTGATGTTGAGTTTGAAGATGTCAAAACCTGCACCTCTGTAAAGAAAATGTGGGATAAATTGAAGATGGTACATGGAGGAGATACTAATGTACTAAGAGCCAAGGAAGAAAGCCCAAGAGGGAGGCTTGATGACCTAAGGATGAAAGAAGGAGAAAATATCACTCAGTATAGTTGTAGAATCAACGAGGTAGTCAATGCTATCCGAGGAGTTGGAGGTGTACTTGAAGAAGAGAAAGTGGTAAGTAAAATCCTAAGAACCTTACTACCTGTATATGTTATTAGAGTATCTTCTATACAAGAAATTAGAGCAATTGCAAACAATAATGTTACTCTAGATAGTTTGATTGGTAGACTGATTTCATTTGAGATGAATAACTTTGATAATAGTGTCTTACCATCTATAGAATCTATTGTGTGTCAATTAATACACCTTCATGGAATTGATTTATTTAACTAAAATTCTATGGAAGAATAATGCCAATTAACCTAAAGAATTGTAATCAAATCACTAAACATTCCATGGATCTCTAACTAGTATGTTAATAGAGCTCTCAACCTTAATCTCTATCAATGACAATCCTAGAATCAGAAATTGATAAAGTAATGCCTAATCTAGCTCAATTCTCTCAAAGATGATATGAAAATGGAACTCAAATTCTCATGATAATGCTCTGAAATATCACAATTTTCTCTCAATATCTTGCTCAATTTCTCTCAAATTGCCTATAGTAATGATGTTATGTATTCAAATTTTCTAGGATTGATTATGCTTAAAAATGGTTTATATTTATAGTAAATGCCCAAGGGTAGGGGGTAGAGTTACTTGATCATGATTATGCCTTGGTTAGGTGAAAGGATTTGAGATGGTTTCAAATGGGGAGACAATTTAAGTGTTTGTCTCAAAGGTTGGGACAAAGGGACAAATTTGAGTGATTGAGATTCAATTCTTAAAATGAGTGATTGAGATTCAAATTTAGGAGTGATCCATGTGCTTTTGTGTTCTCCATTCCCATTGGTTGCTCAAATTCATGTTGAAAGATATTAGTATTTATTTAATTCCATCAATTAATTAAATTATCCATGTAGGGGAATAGGCTCAATTTTGATTTTTGATTTAAATCTATACAAATAATAAATTAAAATCAATTATATAACTTGATTGATCCCTTTTAGGCTGATATTTGATTATTTGATATCATGGTTAATTAATCCTTTGATTTTATTTGATTTTTTCCACTTTGATTGATAAATGTCCATTTGATTTGATTTTGATCTATTTTGAATCATTTGATGAGATTTAGGAGTAATTGGCTGAGATTTGCATATTTTGATGATACTAAGACACCTGGTTAATTTTGGGTGTCTACAAATGCCCCTCTTTGAATTGATGTGCAAAGCGCATTGATTCAAAGAAAATTGCATGTCCTGATCACTGATTTGATATTGATTTATTGATATCCTGATCTGATACTGATAACCTGATTGGATTTGAAAACCTGATTTAATTTGAAACCCTGATTTGATTTGATGATAAAAACCTGATTCACAACTCTGATTTGATAACTAATTTTGATTTGATAAAACCTGATTCACAACTGAATGATAAAAACCTGATTTGATTAGATACAGAATGCCCAACTAATAAAAGTTTGAAATTTTAATGCCCCAGATTTGATATAAAATATGATGCAGAATCCTAATTTGATGATCTGATGATATGTGCCCCCTCAGAAATGAAAACATTTTGATGTCTAGATGCAAAATTTGATGAGATTGATGTAAAAAGCAGATCCAAATGATTTCATTTCTGAAAACATTCATAATAATTATGATAAGATCACCATATGCCCCACTTTGTAGAAAATGTTGATTTAGGTCACATGGGGTAAAAATATCTACAAAATTAGGTCAAAATAGCTTAAATAGGTTGAAAAACCCAAATTTACTATTCATTATCACTTTTGACTATTGAGATTTTTCTCTGATCCTGTTGTGATTGAGAGCAATGGTGGTCCCTATTAGAGAGCATCGGGTCTATAAAGCATGCCTGTATTAGAGGCCTCCTGACTACGGACCTTCATTAAGTGATTTGAACCTTCCTAGTGCATTTATTGCTCTTTTAGATAGCATTTATTGCAAATTTTGATGCTTGATAGATTAGTTTTAGCAAAATGCCACGTAGGAACTTTTGAATGATGCTTAGTGTAGTTAAATGTCACCTCCGCGTAGTTAAATGACACATAGGAAGTGTTTAACGACACTTAGTAATTAGGCAAAAAAATTCATCCCATGTTTTTAATGATGCGTAGGAAACCCTTTGCAAAATTATGTTTTAAATGCGGCCTAGGAAAGTTTAAATGCTAGCTAGGAATTTCAAATGTCGCGTATGTTGTAAAGAAATGCCTCTGAAACTTTTAATGATGTGTATGATGTTTTCAATGACGCATAATGTGAAATGACACATCCACTTAATCAAGTGATGCCTATAATGATTTTTTTGGTGAAAACCTGATTTTAGATAGAACAAATTGCCTTTGATTGATCACTTGGATGACTGGATTGATTTCCAAACTAAAAAGATGTGATTATATGATGTTACTTAGTGTTTAGGATATTACAATAATCATATTAGTGAATGTTTGATGTGTCAATCAGATTGATTAAAAGAAATTGTCAAATTGATCCCTTCTCAAGATCTAGAGGTTAGGAACAATAGGTTGATGCACTAAAAAAAAGAAAAGATAGATTTAATATATTTGATTGACTTGTAATTATCCACTAATAGAAAGATACTAATATAATTCACTTCATTTTCAAAATATAGGCACATAACCGTAAGTTATAGGTATGGAATGTAGCGTCTTGGGTGTTCGATCTGGTCGATGAGTTGACCTTTCCAGAGAGACGTACTATCAAGACATGTGGGCTCAGATTCCTTCTTGATCTCCCTTGGTTTTAGTTGAACCAAGGTTTATTGACAGTTATGATAAAGCAGTGCCACTTTGACCATAATACCTTCCATCTACCCCTCGGCGAGATGATTATCATGCCATAGGATGTATACAGACTATTTAGGATCCCGACCAATGGAGAGCGGGTTTATTATGATCAGGTTGATGATGGTAGTGCATGTAGACAAGTGTTCGGAGATGACACCATTGATGATGACAACATTACATGGGCATAATTTGCTTCTTTTCCTACTTTTCCAGCCTTGTGAGGAGCAGTGATTGGAGGACTACTCTTACCAGATAAGAGAGGTCATGGCTTTTAGTCAGATGGGGCCGCATTTTAGAGGACTTGATTTCTCATCCTTAGAGGTTGGATTGGGGATCTTGTGTTAGCTCAATTATATCATGATTTACATGAGGTTGTTCATAGGCATAGCATGGCTATATTAGTAGGTGTAATTTTGTTATAGCTATGTACCTGGGAGCATATCCTGATTACCAGACCTATATCGGCACTAGTGTGAGGTTAAGAATATCCTTACACATTTCTATATGATGTAATGATTATCCAACATCATCTAGGCAAGGTTGAGTTCTGACATCGGACTATCAATGATATTGATTAGGTTGTATGGAGACCATACTTGGGCTCCGAGAGATGGAGAGAGGATGCTGATGATCTTTCATATATGTTTTCCCCTCGGTGGTTGATTGGTCTGTCACCACTTTGTAGAGACAGATTCTTCTTTGGGAGAGTTCTTCGATAGTATGGTCATGTATAGGATATTTTTCAGGGCATGGCATTATATGCTAGAGTGCAGGCAGAGTGGTCCATGTGGGGAGCTCAAGTAGATTATCAGTTTTTCTGTGCAGAGATTGATCAGATTGTTCATGTCAGATTGGATATGATGGAGAATGTGGCTGATTTAGGGATGTCCACTGAGTATCGAGAGTGGTTTTCTTAACATAGATTTACTAGACTCACAGATCTGGCAGAGCCAACTCCTTATGCTGATGAGCTATCTAATGATGATGGTGGAGATGGAGATGATGGTGGTGGTGGTGGTGGTAGGAGACCATGGAGACAGAGGATACAGAGGGTACCTAGAGATCCTCAGGTATAGAGAGTTGTAAGACCTCAGATGTGGGGTGGACATGTGAGGGCTCAAGGTGGTGGGTTTGGATAGCCTAGATAGAGGCGAGCATAGGTACTAATGTAGAGACAAGCTCAGGCTATTCCAGCTATAGTTTAGGCTAGACAGAGATAGAGATGGGTACATGTAGCTAGACAGGTTCCCTTACAAGTTCCTATATCGGGTGAGTTTCCACGGAGACCAACATCTCCTCAAAGATAGGCATCTTCTTAGGTAGATCCATAGGTTAGTTCAACACACGCTCAAAATGCACCTCAGATACACATGATACCATGGGTACCATTAGCACCGTAGGCACCAGAGGCACCTCAGGAACCTCCAGTTCCTCCTATTATTGATGGATTAGTATAGGATGTGAGGGTTTCATAGGTAGGGATGACTGCAATTACTGGATGATTGGATCATGTCACTACTATGCTACAATAGTTCTTGGCTATGATGGCTCAGTTACCTACTAGTTCTAGCATGATTCAGGCACCACCTTCTACTCAGGATAGAGCAGGTGAAAGAGGTCCAAATGGTTCAAGGGATGGATTAGGTTTTGTTGGAGATGGATCAAGTGCCCCGACTGGGTCTTGAGATAGATAGGACATTGATATCTGGATAGTGCATTGAATTATCATATGGAGTTTTGATCAAGACTAATGTATGGATCATTTGGTTAATGTTTCTTTGATATACACATTTTTTATAGACATTTGATGATGGAAATTTATCTATTATGATCTTTGATTGATTTCCCTTTGATGTTGATTTGATGTTGATGTAAGATTTCTTTATATGTATATCTACATGATGTCTATGATGCACTTCTTTTTAATATGCTATGGATGCACTGTCTTAGATTATGACATAGATATATGGATGCAAATGATGTTTGTGCAACTATTTCTATATGATTTTGATCTTACCATTATGTATGGTTTATGCAATGCAATGATATGGATGCAATACTTAATGCAATGGTAAAATGAATGCAACTATCTTTTTGTGATTTTATTGTATGCAACATAGTTGATGAAATGCAATTTTAAAAGATGAATGGATAAATGAATAATGATTAATGTATCTTTTATTTTGATTTTCTCAAGATATGTATAAATAATGAGTAATGATTAATGCTATTAATGGATGCAAAAGATAATTTCACATAATTGATTTGAAAACATTGAATTTGATGTAACCCCAAAATGATGAACCCCCTTGTACTTGGAAAAATTCTCTAAATAATGCAATTAATCTAACATCAATATGCAATGCAATGCAACTAATTTTCATTAATTATTGGAGAAAGAAATTCAAAAAGAGATATATTTTAATCATTAACCATTGTGAAACTAGGAGTTGATACAATCCTCACTGGTGCCACTGTGACCATAAGAATATTAATATGACTTTCATCTCAATTGGTAACCTTTTTTAGGAACCTAGTACAACCCTCACTAGTTGAATGACCAACTATGTGAGTATGAATATTGGGTTAATCAGATTCAATGTTGCAAGTGGATTTTGGTATTAAGATATGGAAGATCTAAATAGCCAAGGTATCCTTTTGTGTAAACAAACAAAGGTTGACCCTCCTTCGTATATGAATGTCCTCAATGGTTCTTTGATGACCATGTCCTTAGAAAAATTCACACAAGTTAAAGGCTCTCCCTCAAAATAGTCACACTAAAAGTGAAGAAAACATCATATCTCCACCATTGCCAATCTAGTCAAAACATCATCAATTAGCTAAAAAGACATGACTCAAAAAAGTCAATGAAAAACTCATCAAAAATTTTAAGTGTATCACAATGTATCAATATTTTCAAAAATAATTCCAAACATTCTGATCATTTAGGGTGTTTTCAACTTTTAATCCTGATAAAATAAGTCAATGAAACGCAAGGATCATGTTGTAGGATCAAAATATTTAGGGTTGAACAATGATATCCAGCAAAGGTTCCAAAATATCTCTCTTCTGAATTCTAAAAATTTGCTTCTGTTGTGTGACCAAAATGTGGCACTTTTGAATCTGTTTGGTATCAAAACCAATGATGCTTTCCCCCAAGTGATAAATGTGATCAATGTGAAACTTAGGGCACTATGAAACCTAGAATGCAAAAATGCAGCTGAAAGACTTTATTATGACTATGCACAAATGACAGATGCAATGAGGATATACAAGATGAGATGATGAAATGCAATATGTACAAATGTGACCAGGAAAGACCTAAGGAACAAAAAGCACCCGTTTCTAGGTTTTCACCTTTTGGGATTATTGCTCTTTTTCCTCTTTTTTGCATTTTTTTCTACCAAGGAGCCCATTGCTAGGTTTTCACCAAGCCACTTTTCTATTTTTCAAATTTTTCTTTTTTTGCAATTTTTTTTTTCTTTTTTCATTTTTTTTATCATTAAGGTGCCCATTTTCTAGGTTTTCACCAAGACAACATTTTTATTTTTGCAATGTTTTTGACTTTTTTCATGCTCAATTTTCTCTTTTTTCTGATTTTTCTTCTTTTTCATTGTTTTTGGCTTTTTTTTTTATCTTTCTAATTTTTTTGTATTTTGATCTTTTCTCCTTTTTTTTGGATTTTTACTTTTTCTCTTATACAAAGGAGATGCTAACTCATCTAATAATCTCATATGATACTCTTTCATCTAATTAGGTATGAAAACTCTTTAAATGAAGTCTATTAATGGGTTCTTGCAACTCATCCCCTTCACAATCAACTAGTTTGTATGCCCCCATTCCAAAAGAAGAAACAATTACAAAAGGAAAAATCCAATTTGCTTCCCATTTTCCTTTCTTTTCCCTATCTGCCTGATTTTTAGGGTTTTCTCTTAACATTAAGTCTCCCACTTGAAAGGATCTTGGTTTGATGTGCTTGTTGTAGTTTCTTGAAATTCGATTCTGATACACTTTCAAATGATCATATGATTGTGTTTGATGTTCCTCCAACAATTCCAATTGTTGAAGTTGGGCAACCCTATAATCCTCATCCATAATTAATCCATGTAGTGACACTCGTAGGGATGGTATCTCAACTTCTAGGGGTAAAACAGCTTCGGCCCCATAAACCAAGGAAAATGGTGTAGCTCATATTGGTGTACAGATGTTAGTTCTATAGACCCACAATTTTGGGTTTATCTGAATATGCCAATCTCTTCTTGACTTATCAATCAATCTTTTCAATATTTTGAGGATGTTTTTGTTTTTAGCCTCGGCTTGTCAATTACCTTGAGGATAGTAAATGGAGGAAGAAAGGTGAATAATATGAAACGTTTCATAAAGTTCATCCACATCTTTGTTCTTGAATTGTTTTCCATTATCCGTAATGATGGCATGAGGAATACCATATCAAAAATGATGTGATTAAGGATAAACATGGAAATCTGCTTTCCCATGGTAGTTGTCAAAGGAACAACCTCTACCCACTTAGTGAAATATTCCATCATTGTGAGGATATATTTATGTCCATTAGAAGATGGTGGGTAAATCATGCAAATTAGATCGAAACCCCATTGATAAAATGGCCATGGTGTGATAATTGGATGTAACTCTTGTGAAGGTGCATGGATCATGTCTTCGTGATATTGGCATTTAGCACAAACTTTCACAAATTGACAAGAATCTTTTTCTAAGGTTTTCCAAAAATACCCCATACAAAGGATTTTCTTTGCTAAATTTAATCCACTAGAATGCGACCCACAAATCCCCTTGTGGACATCTCTTAAAGCTAACCTCAATTCCTCTTCCTCTAGACATCAAAGGAGCATTCTGTCAAGACCTTTGAGATATAATGTGTCGGATAGGATGGTATAACAAGTTGTTTGTCTTATGAAATGTCAATTTTGGGCTCAGGTTTGGTCCAAAGGTAAGGTTTGGTTTTTAAGATAAGTGTAAACTGGTCCATACCGAGGTGAGTCATGTCCATTAAGAAGGGCAATTATTTGGGTATTGGGTAAGTCAAATGCCATTTTTTCCAACTCTTCCACCAAGAATTTGTACCTCACATTCTGATTAGGAATTTGGAGTAATGAAGCCAAAGTAGCCATTGCATTGGCTAATCTATTTTTGTCTCTTGGAATTTTCTCAAAAGTAATCAAAGAAAAATATTTTTTCCAATCATCCACGATCCATTTATATGGCATCAATTTTTCATCTTTGGTGTTGTATTAGTCATTGATTTGGTTGATGACTAATTGAGAGTCTCCATAAACTTGTAATTCTGTGACATTCCATTCCAAATCCATTTTGAGACCTATGACCAAAGCTTCATATTCAGAAATATTATTTGTGCAAGGAAACAATAGTTTGTAAGATTTGGGAATTGTGCAACCTTGAGGTTTTATCAAAAGAATTCCTACCCCTGAACAAATTTGAGTATATGATCCATCAAAATATAAAGTCCATGTCTTTGCTTCCACATTAACAATCTTTGAATCAGGAAATTCCACTTTAATTGGATGTGTAGACTCTAAAGGATGTTCGGCCAACTAATCAGCAATTACTTGTCCCTTGATTGCTTTCCTATCCACATACTCAATGTCAAACTCACCAAGTACCATCACCCATTTTGTAATCCTTCCTGTTAGGGCTGTTTTACTAAGTAGATACTTCAAAGGATAATTTTTTACAATTAACTTCACTTTATGTATCAACATGTAATGTCTAATCTTTTGAGAGGCAAACACCACAACTAGGAAATCCCTTTCCATGAAGCTATAGTTCAATTCATACTTTATCAATGTTCTACTCAAGTAGTAAATGTCTCTTTCTTTTCCTTCATTGTCTTCTTGTGCCAATAGGACCCCTAAAGATTTCTCCATTGCTAATATGTAAAGTAAAAAGGGTTTTCCTTTGATAGGTGACATTAAAATGGGTGGATTCACCAAATATGTTTTTAAAAATGTGAAATATTTGTGACATTCTTCATCCCATGTAAACATAGCGTCTTTATGTAGAAATCTTGTGAATGAATGGCATTTTTCTGCCAATTGGGAGATGAACCTCCTTATAGATTGAATTCTTCCTTGAAGAGACCTCATTTGGCCAATATTCTTAGGAATTTGCATGTCCATTATTACTTGTACTTTCTCGAGATCTACTTCAATGCCTTTTGCAGAAACAATGTAACCCAAGAGTTTGCTGGATTGTATCCAAAAAGAAAATTTCTTTGGATTGAGTCTCACTTTGAATTGTTCTAACCTTGTGAAGATCTTGTCTAATATTGGTAAGTGATCCTTTCTTTCATGTAATTTTGATTGAATATCATCCACATAGTCCTCTAAAAAGGTATGCATCATATCATGGAAGATGGTAGTCATTTCTCTTTGGTAAGTTGCTCCAGCATTTTTGAGATTGAAGGGCATCACATTCCAAAAAAAGGTTCCCCATGGGCATGTAAAATCTATCTTCTCTTGATCTTCAGGTGCAATGCAAATTTGATTGTATCCACTAAATCCATCCATCAAGGAAAGCAAAGAATGAGCCGTTGTTAATTCCACTATAGTATCAATGCTAGGTAGTGGAAAATCATCTTTTGAGAAAGAAATATTGAGATCTCTAAAATCCATGCGAAATATAATAGATTTGTCATGTTTTGTGACCAGTACAATGTTGGATATCCATTCTGCATATGCAATTACTCTTATGAATCCAACCTTGAGGAGCTTTTCCAATTCTTCTTTTACTAAAAGTACCACATGAGGGTGCATCTTTCTCAAATTTTTCTTTACTTGTTTCACACCGGGTTTCACATTTAAATGATGCATTATGAAGCTTGGATCTAACCCTGGCATTTCTAAGTAAGACCATGCAAAGTTAATTTGCTTTTCTTGAAATAATT
This sequence comes from Thuja plicata, assembly GCA_018584345.1. Taxonomy (NCBI): domain Eukaryota; kingdom Viridiplantae; phylum Streptophyta; class Pinopsida; order Cupressales; family Cupressaceae; genus Thuja; species Thuja plicata. The sequence continues at coordinate 345,428 of MU225968.1, read as the reverse complement.
CAATGAACTCCTTCCTTTCTGATGGACTCAAAGATGCTGCTAGATGAATAAACTTGGGATCCTCTTTGGTGCCAATGTTAACTTTCTCCATTGGTTCAATAAGGATGGGTTATCTTTCATCTTCATGTTCAGGTAGGGTATCCAACCTCTCTTCCTTAGGTACCACATTTGGGTTTTCACCTTTGGACATCCAATATTTTGACTTTTTTAGGTTCTAGCACTGCCACATGGTGGTTTTCACCACTAGACCTTTTCATTTTTCTATAATTTTTCCTTTTATTTTGTGGATTGAGAAGTTGAACCGCTTCCTCTATCATTATGTCTAGATTGTATTCATTGATGGAAGAAGATGGCTCAACCACACTTAGGTATTGGGCCATTGCAAGGTCACTGGGAAAGTATAATAGGTCATTTGATTCGGATAAATCCCAATCAACGAGTTCGGGGTGCATTAGGGATAAAGATTCATTTGGAAAATTTTGATTCGAAGGATTTAAGGACATGACCTCATTTGAAGGTTCATACATTGTATCACTTAGGTATATGACATGGGCTTCCTCAATATGTTCCATGGAAGTTGGATCAAAGTCTTCTTCACTAGAGTCCTCATTGATTTCCATGGGAAAGAATGCATCTGGATTAAATACAAAATTTGAATCACCCCCCACAAAGGTACCCAAGGTTCACCTATCCATTGACTAGTCCCAGATGCTTGACCTATGTTGGATTCTTGAGGTTCACTTGACACTTGTGTAGAGTTTGAACCTTGATGTTCATTGTCTTGACTTGTAACATTGGGAATAGTTGCATATGTGTGAATAACATAAACTTTTATGTCATGACAAGACTCTTCAAAAAATGAATCCCACTCATAATCCCTAGAATCATCTTCACTCTTAGAACCTAGCATGTGCACATGTTCATGGAAATCATGCATTGGACTTGAAATTTCTCCTTTATGTTGAAAACTTATTCCTGATTTCTCTTCTTTTGATCTCCAAGTTGTTCCAATGGGTTCTAATAATCCTCTATTTTGAACTCCTAAGGGTCCTCTTCCCTTATATCCCATTTTTTGCATGATTTGATACCCTTTCCCATATTGATCAGTTTGAATGTTGATGTGTTGTACCCTTTCCATAGGATGATTTGAAGTGTCTTCTTCCTTATAGAGCCATTGTAGTACTTCATTATCCTCCTTCTCTAAGGAAGATTTATCACCCTCTCTTACAAAATGAGATTTGAATTTATGAGGGGGATGAAAACTTGATGGATTTCCATGTGTCCTAGGAGAGGTTGGTAAATCAAATAGGGAAACATAATATTACCCCACTCCCTTGGAGTTAATTCTACATTGTTTTTCAAAGGTGTGCATCAATTCACTTGTCTTTTCATATTTATCCTTCTTAGCTTGTTCCCTTTCTTCCTTGGTAGGTTTCAAAATTTCCATCTTCAATGTAGAAGTCTTAATTGAATTATCATGTGAATTTTTACCCTCATAACTCATCTTTTCCTTTCCCTTAGTTGTTGTAGTTGATTTAGTTTGATTAGGGTTTGAGATGGAGGTAGCATTTGATGTCAAATTCAAACTTTCCTCTTTATATTCTTCATTAGTATCATTAGGGATGACTCCTTCCCTATTGTGAGGAATAAATAATTCATGACTTGGCTTCAATGTGTTGCAATATTGAAAGGGATTAGAATCTCCTCCAATTGTGATCTCCTCACCT
>MU225968.1:330990-343651 GCA_018584345.1 Thuja plicata | reverse complement strand
GTGAGGAATAAATAATTCATGACTTGGCTTCAATGTGTTGCAATATTGAAAGGGATTAGAATCTCCTCCAATTGTGATCTCCTCACCTCTATGTGGAAATTTTATGCATTGGTGATAAGTAGAAGGTGCCGCTTGCATCTCATGAATCCAAGGTCTTCCCAATAGGATATTATAAGTTAATTTCATGTCGAGAACTTGACATATGGTATCTTTTTTGAAAGGTCCCACTTGCATAGGTAAAACAATCATGCCTTTTGAAGACCTTTCTTCCTTATCATAATCCTTAATGGTGATTTTATTTTTAGGGTCAATGGATGATTCAGATATCCCTAAAGAATTGACAAGGTTTAATGTACAAATATTGAGACCGGATCCCCCCTCAATGAGAACTCTCTTAACTCTATGCCTTTGGATTAACACTTCTATATACAAGGGAAAATTTTGAGGGTGGGTAATAGACATGTCATCTTGTTCGGAGAATGAAAGGTAATGAGGATCTATGAGATGTCCTACCATATTTTTAAACGTATCCTCCTCCAAGGTTATAGGAACATTGGTTTCCACCAGGGATTTTTGCCAATATTTATTTTTGATTAGGAGATAGTTTCAACAACTCCAAAATAGAGATTTGTGCCAAAGTTTTATGCAATTGATCCACCAAACTATAAGGCTTTATTGAAGAAGATGTTGGTTTAGCCAAAGTAGTTGTTGAAGTAAGATCAAAGGTTTTAGGGCCACTTCCTTGTAGGGTAACTCTTGTTGCTTGCCCCCTAGTTACAACATTAGAGGTCTCTTGAATAGTTTTTTCTTTGATTACCACAACATTGATAGTGCTATCATGTCCGGATAGGGAATTAATAGTATTGTCATAGCTATGGGAAAATTTTACATTGTTTTTGCCTCTCTAATTGTTTCCATTGTTTCCTCCATTGTTTTAGTTGGAAGATTCACCCTTTTCATGTTTTTAAAAAGGAGTTTTAAATGTTGTGTGGTCTTCATTTTTTTGAGGACCATCTACCTTTATGACACCATTTCCAATTAGGTGTTGCACTACCCATCTCAAGCACATCCAATAATTTATCTTATGTCCTTGATTTCTATGGTATTCACAATGACTAGACTGACTCCACCAGGTAGGTTTGATTTGTGGTTCATATGGTTGAGCTCTAGGTAAGTCAATAATCTTATTAGCAATGAGGGTTCTTATTTCCTTTTCAAGGGGTTCACCTAAAGGTGTGAATGTTCTTCTAGGATTTGTTGTAAAGAAAGGCTTAGGTTTGTTAGCCCCTTGATTATTCCTAAAGTTATTATTGTTATTTTTGTTGGTGAAAGGTACTTTGGGTTCTTGGGTCACATTATTAGCTTGAGAAAATCCTTTGGTAAGATTGAAAGGGGTGGCCTTCAAATTATTAGCCTCTACAACTCCATCATTCACCACTCCTTTATTGTTATTCCTCATCCAAAACTGGTTATTGTTAGGAGGATTTCTATTTTGGTTGTTATTGGAGGTATTCTTGTTATTGTTTTTATATTTCTTAATTTCTCCACTTTTGACCAATACCTCTTCTGTGGTAACCCCATTCTCAATTAGGTCTTGCAAAGACCTAACACATTGTAGTCTTAACTGGTAATTCATTTCATTAGTCAATCTATTAATAAATATATCCATCTTCTCTTTTTCAAGTACACTTCAAGGGTATCTAGTGAATACCTCTCTCTATCATTGTAAGAAAAGTAGGAATCCTTCTCCATCTTGTTTCTTGGTATTACATAAATTTATCATCGTAACCTCATGTTTGATATTGTAGGAATAATGAGTCATGAATTTGGAGGCCAACTCTTTGAAGGTTTGGATTCCGGAGGGTAACTTTCAAAACCACTCCATGGCCATGCCTCCTAAACTTATAGGAAAAAACCTCATTAGATAAGTCGTGTCATGCATGAACTCTAGGATCAATGCAAAAAATTATCTTAAGTGATCTTGAGGATCAATTTTTCCTTCATACTTGTCACATTTAGAAAAGATAGCATTAGTTGGGAATAGAACCATAATTAAGGTCTTATCAAACATAAAAGGACACAAAGCTTTGATAGAAAAGGGTTTAGGAACCCCTCTTTGTTTCATTGTGTCCAATTGTATTTGGAAGAATTTGAATTTCTTTTTCATGATATCAATAGGATTAGCCTCAGCTTCTTTTTGTTTAAGTTGATTGACATCATAGTCATGGGGAAGTTTGAGACCCGTTTGGGCTAGGTCTAGGAAGTATTTTTCCTTGTCTTTTTCCAACACTTTCTCCATGAGCTTCATGAAGAAGGGACTTTGCATTTCTTCATTGAGCTTTTCATCGGTTTCTTCTTCATCATTAGGGTCAATGTTTCCCCCAATGTTATTGTTATCTTTTAACCCTTGGTTGTTAGCGTCAACATTTCCTCCTCCAAGATTATTGGTGTTCAACCCTTGGTTGTTAGGGTCAATATTTCCTCCTCCCATGCTATTGTTTTTTAACCCTTGGTTGTTAGGGTCAAGATTTCCTCCTCCAAGATTATTATCACTAACCCCACCACCTCTATTTTTGTTCATATCTTTGTTAACGTGGTTAATTTGATTAGGTTCCATGTTTCCAAACAGAAAAGAGATTGTTGGCTCTGTCTCCATTATAGGTTCTCGTAAGATTCTTGAAGATGTAAAGGTATCACTCAGAAAAGGACACTCCTGCCTTAGATAGGTTCCATTGGGTTGCAGGGTAGACTTGATATAATGAAATCTAGTAAAAGTTGACATGAACATAAATCATATAGAGATCTTAGGATTTTCTGTCACTTAAATGATCAATCCTTGGATGATTTTGTGAAATGTCCAAAAATGGACGATTCTAATCAAGTTGAATATACACAGAGGTAAAATATCCAAAAGGGTATCCAAAAATGTAATTATCTTGTTTTCAAACCTTCAGGAAATATCCACTATCTTCCCTTCTTTGTTTCTGGGCATCACTTCCTGGTGTGCAGGCGTGACTTTAATGCTAGTACGCGTTGACTGGAATTCTTGTACATGACACTCTGTTGTTAGTATGCGACATTTGCCTTTTGATAGGCATTGTTGAAATGTTTCTAGGCAACACTCTCTAGTGACTTACACGGTTTTTAACATATTCTAGGCGTCGTTTCAGTTGTCACAGAACTGTCTGTAGGCATCACTTAATTGTTCATATGCGACACTTAACAGATTAAAGTTGAATTTTTCAATTTTTTTGGGTTTTTTAAAAGTTTAAGGTTTTTTATTAGATCTATCAGAGAATATTCTTTCTTGAAAATTAAATACAAACTCAACACACACATAAAATTTGCACCATGTCCCTAAAACAACACTAAAAGTGTATTTTCTTGGTCGTTTTCACAGGTATAACACAAGAAAATGTTCCAAGCAATCTACCTAGAGTCAAATTTGGATTTTAACAATGGCTTTAAAAGGTAGGCTTACTATTTTAACAAGGTTTTAGTGAACACCTCCATTCTAAATTATGCCAAGTTCTTTAACCCCCTTGCGGGCTTCCCACACGCACAAAAGTATGATTTTGCACAATCTCGAAGGACTACTCGAGTAAGTGAACATGACTTGAACACAACTTAGTCACTTTCTGATTAAGGTAAAGTGCATTTATTTAGAGTGGGTCAGATAGTATTGTGGCTAAAGCAATTGTCTCCCACTTTGGGTCGGTCCCTCTCACCGCCTTTGTAAATGAATTCTCCAAAGGTAGACCCTCTAAAGTTCTAATTGATCTAGCATATATAGGAAAATAAGAAATCGAAATTGGTTCAACAAGTTTGGGAGTTTGACTCACTTAGAAAGTGAAGAGCATATTCGTATTATCGTTCCTTGTTCAAAAAACCTCAAACACACTTGTTCTTTTTCAACCCCTTGACAAGGGGGTTCTTAAAATTGAAGTGTTTGGTTAATTCCTTATTCCTTTCTTTCTACCAAGTTGAGCTCACACATTTGGATTTTGATCCACTTCACAAAGTGGACAACATATGCCTAATGTATTTTCAATTTGGAAAATAATAAGGTTTTCCCTATTAAACTAGATTTAAAGAAAATCCACAATTTAAGCAATGCAAGCTTGATTTGAAAAATATCTCCTTTGTAGCTAGCAAAGGCTAGGCATTTTTTTGAGGTTTTTTGATGTTTGTTTTCTTACTCACCTAGTGGCGATCATTCCCACTCCGGATCCACCAACAAGTTAGTCAACACAAAGAGAACAAAGTGAAGAAAAACTTGAAACTAAGTTGACAAAATGCTCCTAAGTTCTTTTTGATCAAATTTTGCAAAAATCCAGCTTAAAGAACTCAAAAATAAAAAATCAACTAAAGAGTAGGGAATTTTATTTTATATGCAAAAAAACTTTCATGTAGTGATCATACAAATGTTCTTCTTCTTTTAAAATTTCTATAATATTAGAAGCATGAATTTTCTTAGAATGTTTAAATTATGCCCATACCTCTTTACTAGGCCTTGTAGCTCTAAGTTCTGGTTTCTGGACTTTTAAATGTTGTGTCATCTGCAGAGAACAAAAACACAGAGATTTATAACAAAGAGAAAATCAAATTAAACCTGATATAAAGAAATAAATTCTATGCGGAATTTAATAGCTAATAAGCGGCATTTAACTATTACTAAGCGGAATTAAAAAATTTAAAGCGAAATTGAAACTTTAACATGCGGAATTTAAAAATGCATAGGCAGTAAAATAAACTTCGCAGGCAGCATAGAAACTTTAAATTGCAGCCAAATATTGATCACACGCGGCAGATGAAAGTTCACAGGCGGTTCGTTGTAGCTCACAGGGGATGCTTTACAGGCTTAGGTGTCACACTTTACCTCGTACGCGGTGAAAGAATTTAAGACAAAAATAGAGTAAGATCTTCACGCGTCACTTCACTATGCACAGGCATCATCAGATTCTTCATACATGACATTTCACCTATTTTTTGAAAAATGAACAAGAAAGTGAAGCAAAAACACACAAATTTTGATAAAAATGATGGAAATGAGGCCTAAAGCCCCACGGTGGGTGCCATTTGTGTGTGAATTAATACACCTTCATGGAATTGATTTATTTAACTACAATTCTATGGAAGAATAATGCAAATTAAACTAAATAATTGCAATCAAATCACTAAACATTCCATGGATCTCTAACTAGTATGCTAATAGAGCTGTCAACCTTAATCTCTATCAATGACAATCCTAGAATGAGAAATTGATAAAATAATGCCTAATCTAGCTCAATTATCTCAAAGATGATATGAAAATGGAACTCAAATGCTCATGATAATGCTCTCAAATCTCACAATTTTATCTTGAAATGCTCAAGATCTTGCTCAATTGCTCTCAAACTGACTATAGTAATGATGCTATGCATTCAAATTTTCAAGGATTGATTATGCTTAAAAATGGTTTATATTTATAGTAAATTCCCAAGGGTAGGGGGTAGAGTTACTTGATCATGCTTAAGCCTTGGTTAGGTGAAAGGCTTTGAGATGGTTTCAAATGGGGAGACAATTTAAATGTTTGTCTCAAAGGTTGGGACAGAGGGACAAATTTGAGTGATTGAGATTCAATTCTGAAAATGAGTGATTGAGATTCAAGTTTAGGAGTGATCCATGTGCTTTTGTGTTCCCAATTCCCATTGGTTGCTCAAATTCATGTTGAAAGATATTAGGATTTATTTAATTCCATCAATTAATTAAATTATCCATGTAGGAGAATAGGCTCAATTTGATTTTTGATTTAAAACTATATAATTAATTAATTAAAATCAATTATATAATTTGATTGATCCCTTTTAGGCTAATATTTGATTTTATTTGATTTTGTCCACTTTGATTGATAAATGTCTATTTTATTTGATTTTTATCCATTTTGAAGCATTTGATAAGATCTAGGAGAAATTGGCTGAGATTTGCAGATTTTGATGATACTAAGACACCTAGTCAATTTTGGGTGTCTACATCTGCATTCAAATTTTCTTTGAAAACAAGTAAGTCAAGTCATAAACACACAATGAGGAATGATAGTGAAAGTGATAGTGATGACCAAGGACTTGATGAGATTGAAACACTAATGGTAAGAATATCGCAGAGAGGCAAAGGTAGATACAAAGGTAAATTACCACTCGTATATTTTAATTGTAAAGAGGTTGGACACTTTGCTACAAGATGTCCTAACAGAAGAAAAGATGATAGAAGTAATGACAAAACATATGAAAATAAGTTTGACTAAGGTGATAATAGAGATTACAGAAGCAACCGACAATCTGACAGAAGAGATACCCAAGACTACAAGGAAAAGGGGAAGAAAGCTTGTTACCTGGCTGAGAACAGAGTTGATGATACTGACACCAAATTTGATGAAGACATTGAGATGTTATTTGTAGCCATAAATGATGATTCAGACAAAGAAGAAGAAAGGTATGTAGAAATTGCACTCATATCTAAGGTTAGTAAGAATGATTTCTGGATTATAGATAGTGGCTGCACTCACCACATGACTAGTGATAAACAAAAGTTTGAAACTTTTAAATACTATAATGGTGAATCAGTAAGAATGGGTAATGACACACCTTGTCTAGTTGAAGGTAAAGGAACCATAATGTTGAATAACCTGATCAAATGTGAAAATTCTTACTGGGTAAAAGGACTTAATTATAATCTATTGAGTGTTTCACAGCTGAATAACACAGGTCACCGAGTAACATTTGAGAATAAAAAGGCAAAGATCTTTAATGAATCAGGAAGGTTGATCGAAATTGCTGAATAGACAAAAGGTAACTTTTTCTATCTTGATGACATAAACACCTCTTGTTTAATGAATAGAAACAAAGACATATGGTTGTGGCATAAGAGATTATGTCATGTGAATATTGACAACATGATAAAGATAAGCAATAAAAGAAGAGTAAGAGGTTTACCGAGCATGTCAAAGCCCGAGCATATCATGTGCAATAATTGTCAAAAAGGTAAGATGAAAAATTATAGTTTGAAGAGTAAAACCCATACATCTAATGCAATTCTAGGATTAGTCAATACTGATTTATGTGGACCTATGAGGACAAAGAGTTACTATGGTGATAGGCATTTCATTCTCTTTGTAGATGATTATTCTAGAATGATGACAGTTATGTTCTTAAGAGATAAATCAGAAGCATTCAAGATGTTTAAATGGTATAAGGCTATGGTAGAAAAACAAAGTGGTAAGGAATTCAAATGCTTAAGATCAGATAGACAAGGGGAATTTATTTCAGATGAATTCACTAACTATTGCAATGAGCATGGAATTAAAAGACAGGTTTTTGCACCAAAAACACCACAGCTAAATGGGATTGCTGAAAGGAGAAATAGATCCATTGTTGACTGTGTTAGGACACTAATGATAGAGAAAATCATCACTCAAAATTTCTAGTGGTAAGGTGTCAGTATTGTTGTCTACACATTGAACAAAGTACAATTGAAGAAGGAAACAAAGAAGATACCCTATGAGATTTGGTATGGTTACACACCCAATGTAAGTTACTTCAAAAAAATTTGTAGTCAAGGTTATATTTTGAAAGATCATAGAAATGGAAATCTTGACTCCAAAAGTGATGAAGGTATCTTTTTAGGGTATTCCACCAAATCAAGGCTTATAAATGTCTTAACAAGTCTTCTAACAAGATCATTGAAAGTGAAAATGTGAGAATAGATGAATTTGCAGAGAAGAATGATAAGGAAAGAAGAAAAGAACTAGAAGACTACAATAGGTTTGTTTACACTGAAGAACCTTACATGCTACCTGAGAAATAGTGTATCGATCCTGAACAAAAGAACATTGCACCCGAGCATCAAGCTGCAATTACCAAAAATGAAGTAAATACTCAAGATGGTTTTCCGAGCGATGGAGATCAGAATGAAGGTCAAGAAGATGATCAGAATGATGGAAAAAGAGCTGAACTGAAACTTGCCAAGTATGTCAGAAGACATCATCCATAGAATCAGATCATAGGAGACAAGAAGGCTGGAATGAGAACAAGAAGTAAGTCACTAAACACTAGATGTTTACTTTGTGATTTTGAGCCTAAATCTATTAATACTACACTTGAAAATGAAGAATGGGTCAGTGCTATGAATGAAGAAATAGAACATATTGAGAAGAATAGTACATGGACATTAGTACTGAGTCTAGATGACAAGAATTTCATCGGTACAAAATGGATATTCAGAAACAAGTTGAATAAGAATGGAGAAGTCACAAGGAATAAAGAAAGATTAGTATGCAAGGGGTATGCACAAGAAGAAGGTATTGATTATGGAGGAACCTTTGCATCCACTTCTAGCCTAGAAGGAGTTAGAATTATTCTTTCTTATGTTGCATTCAAAGGATTCAAGGTATACCAGATGGATGTCAAATATGCATTCCTAAATGGAATACTAGAAGAAGAGGTATACATTAAACAACCAGAAGGGTTTGTTGATCTAGACAAGAGAAATATGGTATGTAGACTACATAAAGCATTGTATGGATTGAAATAATCACCTATATCCTGGTATGAAAGACTTCACTCCTATCTCATAAGCATTTAATTTCTAAGAACAAGTGAAAATAGCAATATGTACTTAAAAGAAGATATCGATGGTAATATTCTGATTGTTGAAATATTTGTTGATGATATCATATTTGGGGGAAATGAAATGTAATGTAAATCCTTTGCTAATGAAATGAGAAAATAATTTGAAATGTCTATTGTTGGGGAGATCAAATTATTTCTCGGTCTACAGATTATTCAACAAGATGCATGCCTATATATCACTCAGTCCAAATACAGCAAGGAAGTGTTGACGACATTCAAGATGGAAGATTCCAAGCTAGTTGGAACACCTATGGCTGTTGGATGTAAGCTGACAAAAGAAGACAAATCAAATGAGGTAAATTAGACCTTGTATAGATCAATGATTGGCAAACTAATGTATGTTGGTCATACTAGACTCTATATAGCACATGGAGTTGGAATAGTTGCAAGATTCTCTGCTAATCCCAAAGAATCACATATGACTATTGTCAAGAGAATTCTGAGATATCTAAAGAATACTGAGGGCTATGGATTATTATATAAAAGAGAAGGAAAATTTGAGCTTCAAGTCCATATAGATGTTGATTGGACTAGAAAAATAGATGACCGAAAGAGCACAACTGGAGGATAATTCTTCACGGGTATCAAAATTGTCACATGGATCAACAAGAAGCAAGGATGCATCTCACAGTCTATAGTAGAAGCAGAATATGTAGCTGTTGTTGCAAACTGCTCAAATATTTTATGGATACTAGAATATGTTCAATCCAAGGAACAATTAGATGACATATCCACAAAGCCATTACCGAAAGATACATTTGAGTACCTAAGAAAGAGACTAGGGGTCCAATCCTTGTCGATTGGTTAGTTAGCTAAATAGGAGATTGCATCAGCCTATACACAATTAGAAGATCATTCATGTTGATGCAAGCATAGAAATGGACTACAAAGATACATTTGTACACAACAAGGTACAAATATTCATTGAACACCAGAGATAATTTTGGCTAATACAGAGATGTATTGCTGATGGATAGGGAAATTCAAGGAGTATATTATAAAAGGGTGAAAGGATATAACTTTGGCATGATAAAAGTTTTACTTTGGCATTGTTGTCAAAGGGAGAGAGATTCAAAGGGAGTGATTATATAATTATCCACTCATTATCCATAAAGAGAAGTTCCTAAGAATTCAAAGGGGGAGTTAATCATTATCCAAAGGGAGAGATTACATATGAAATATCCATCAAAGGGAGAGAAGTAACATGAGGGAGAGAATACGTACTAAGGGAGAGATTACTGTCAAAGGAAAAAGAGATGATCAAGGAGAGGAACAGTCAAGGTAGAATACATATCAGAAACAGAATCAGAAGCTGATATATTTATCCAGTAAAGGGATTAAAGATTGAAGAAAGCACTCAACAGGAAACAAATCTAAGCTATATGAGCTTATCGAGAGCCATACATTTGTATTGGTTATAGAACAAAAATATTTAGGGGAGATTGATGAAATACACTTGATATATTTCATATTCTATTAGAAATAATATAGTGTGATAATGTAGTGTGTTTCCATCAATGCCAAAGGGAGAGATTGATTAACCATAACTAATTGAATGTTTAAAGATGTTAAGTTGATCACCAAAGTGCATAAAGATAATGTAAGACATTAAATCAGTTAATGGATTGTTGAGTGACCTGCATTAGACTGTCATAGTTTTACTATTTTGTTATTCATGCTTTCAGTGATTTTATGTGTAGACATACTTTGACTATTGGAGACTCTTATTTATTTGAGGATCTATTGAATCCTATGTTATATATTCTATACCTAATTACTAATTATGTAATCAGGGTACACTTGAGATACTACATGCTTTTATTCAGTTCAGTTTATGATGATGTCATATTTATGAGATTTAATGTGTAGAGGTAATTATGATGGAAGTTGGTTTAGGAAACCGATGATATGATTATTTAAGTTTCAAATGAAAATAGAATTTATGTACAATGAATTATTGATGTCATATTATGTTTTCATATCATGTTGTTTTAGACCTACTGATGTGTGCAATGAGTGTGCAGGGAAATTTGACCATGGATCTAAATCAGGGACCCAGTATTGGAACCCATGTGATATTTCATGCATTTCAAGGTCATGTTTATACAAAGAAACATGGACCTTGTCGTATCTATTTTTTATTCATAAATGTGGTTTGCATGTGTGTATTTCAATCAACAAATGTTAATATTAAAAAGTCATGTCATTTGTTTAAGTTCATTGTGCCAAATTTGGCAATTGTTGCAATTTAATATTGACATGGCTAGTAAAGGGAACCATGGTTAAGTATAGGGTTAACTAAGGTTACCTATATGTAGTACCCAAGGTTAGAAGTTTCTAGATGGTCAACTTGACTTAGAAATCCATGGGTTAACTTCAGGGTTAGTTTAGGAGGGTCTTTTGGGCTCCCAAAAGGTAACCAGGGTCAGTTTTAGCTACCCAACTTGGTACCCTAGGAATTATGATTTATTTTCTGTAATTAATGAGCTTCTAAACTCATTTATTTTTCCTCTAAAGTGTCATTTTTAGACTTTAGAAAATTTTGAAGAGGAATGTAACCTTGGTTAACCTCTCTCTTCTTCCCAAGTTGCATTTAACCCCATTCGTGGAGAATGAAGGTAAGTGGGAAGAAAGGGATGGTTAGGGTCACCTCACCTTTGGGTTAAGCCTTGATCTTGTTGGAGGTTTTCCTATTTAGGATGAGTTGAATGTTCACCCATTCTCTAACCTTAGAGACAAATACAAAATTGAAGGAGCTTTTGGAGAAGAAGGGTAGGAAGGATACCTCCTCACCAAATTTCAACCCACCTTAGCTTTGGATTAAGGTTGGATCTCTTAGAAGTAAAAAATAAATAAAAATTCATGTGTGTTCTTGAGCTTAAAAATCCATTAATGGAGTCCTTTGTATATTTTGAGTTATTTTCAAGTTGAAATTTTGGTGATTTATTTTAAGGTGTTTTATTTTGTGTTGAATTTTGAATGGGTTTCTTCAGGGCACACTCACCCTTGGGAGGGTAGAGTAACCTTGAAGGGGGTAGTAGGAAATGATTCCAGTTTAGTGCAGAGTCTCTCATGTGTGGAGAGAAAGACATGGGGTTTCATGATACCCAAGATGCCTAGTAGGGCCTAAGGGCACATGGGGGACATAAGGAGGTTATTTCATGACTGCATCTTGTGTTGATAGTCATATCAGGTCCATGTGTGTCTTGTGTTTTATTTCAAATTCTTGTATTTCTCCTACTGTGAGGTCTACCACTACCCCCGTTTTAGGAAGGCCTCTTGGAGACCTTTTTCCTGTTCAACCTTGTTTTGAGAAGTTTTCTTACTTATGAGTTTCTGTAAGTGTTTTCTGTGAGTGGAGTTTTGTGTGTTTGTTACCCATTCAAATTTGGATCCCCAAGATCGAGGGTGACCTTGTAAAGGTCTAGGTTGGGTGGTGAGCCTCCATGGTCAACCTCATCCAACAAGTACCTTCAAGATGTAAAAGATTGTAGATTTCCCTCTTGTGAAAGATGAGTACCACTGAAAAATCATCATTTGTAACCATTGTAGTTTTAAGATTTAAGTATTTAAATGTTGGTATGAAGACCATCAGGAGATCATGTATTAATCTGTATCATTTTGAAACCTCTTCATCCCTATTGTTTTATATTGGAAACATGAATTTTGAGTAAGTTATGTAGACTATTGTTATATTGTATTGGAAGGAGTCTTATGAGAATTAACATGTAAACTAAATCTTATGAATAAAGGATAAGACTCTTTGAATTTTATGTTTATGCACCATTGAAAAAATAGGCAAGTCATATTTTAATCCTTGTCTTGAATATTCCATTTCATGCTATACTAGTGTCAAAGTAACTTTAAATTAGGGATTTACCTAAATCTATTTTCCTAATTCCTTCTTGTAAATTTGGTAAATAGATGTTTCTTTATCAAAGTAGACGGGGATTAATATAAAATTTAGTGTTCTTAAGAGTTTATATATATATATA
>MU225968.1:286198-324544 GCA_018584345.1 Thuja plicata | reverse complement strand
GAGGTTGATTTCTCTGATTGTTTTGATTCATTCTTCTTTGATTCTACTGTGACTGATTTCTTTGATTTGTTCTGCAATGTATAGCCCTATGACCAAATTTATTACAAGAGAAACAATAACCATTAAAGGGTCTTACCTCTTTTCCAAATGACCATGTTTGTTGCATGCATAACAAGTTTTGTTAACTTGCTTAATTTCCCTTTTTGCTAGATCTTCTTTAATCTCTTCAACATTTTCAACTTTCCTTGCTTCTGAAGATGCTTCATGAGGTTTCTATTTTTCTTGTAATGCATTGACTTTAGTTTGTGTTATATTGAATCCAAGACCAGTAGTGTCACCTTTTTGCTTTTGTGCATCGAGCTAAGATTGAAGTGAATCAGAACTTGTGTGGAGTTTATCAATCTTATCCTTTGCTTCTGTTAATTCAGATTCCAACTTCTTTTTTATGTTTTCCAATTCCATAACTTTCATGTTTGCTTTTAAAAGTTCATCATCTAGTTGTTTGCTTTCTTTGATCTCGTCTTCAATACAAATTTGGTTGTCTATGAGCTGTTCATCCAGATTCTCAACTTTATCTTTCAAAGACATATTTTCTTCATTGAGATTTTTTATCATTCCCTAAGTCACTTGTAGAACAATCTTTCAAATCTTTTCATAGTTTCTTGATAAGCATTTGTGAGCCATCAACTTTCAGTCTAAGTTCTTCATTTTCTTTTTTAGATCTATCAAGATCTTCAAGAGTTGCTTCAAGATTGTTTTTCAATGTTTTTCTTCTGCTGAGTCCATGATCTCCTCAAGTGGTTAAACTTATTTGCTGAGGACTAGGGCTCTGATACCAATTGTTAGAAACACTGAGAGGGGGGCGGGGTGAATCAGTGTTTGTCTATTAATTACTTTTCAGAAACTTAAACATAAATCAAACATACATAGAATGAAGCTTAACATAATAACTCATAACACATGATATGATTATAGGGAAACCTTGATCAGAGGAAAACCCTGGTGGGAATTGGTACCCACAAATATTGTACTAAGTATAATGAACTTGTGAGAATTCCTTTGCCCTGTTAGAAGTATTCTTTACAATATGAGTACAATGACCTGGTTAAAGGTTTGACCCTATTAGGAGTCTTTTACAAAACCCTGTTAAAGGTATATGGCTCACTATCTAGGCTCACTACCCAATAAGATGAAGGCTACAACCTTCTGAAAGATGATATGCACTATATCAAAATGAACTACTGTGATGACACTATTGTTTGATCAGTTTTGTATATGTGCGAATTCTCTTACTCTCTTAAAGAGCTATATCATATACTGACCTCATTATAATATCCCTCTGTATCTTCCTCTTGCATAATAATTGACACTAGTAACATATCTTTACATTACATACTTATATCTTCAAATCTGATTAGGCGCGACGCAAAAGAAAACACTATTCGGCCCTAAAACAAAATATACAATGCTTCCGAACAATTCAGCTCAAGCATGTTTACTACAATGTTAATTACATCATTACAAACATATAACCAAAGGCGCTTAGCCATTACACTACAAAATAATTCACGTTCATCAAAACACTTAGTCGGCTTCCATGCTCTGTCTTCTGGACTGTTGGTCTATTAATCTGGTTGTAACTTTGTCGTACTGTAGTTTCGTACTATGCATGTCTGGATGTAGTATGTACACATGTCATACAACTTATATCTGAATGCGCATAAGCTGAATCGATCTCTCGCACATGCGCTGATGTGCTAATCGCTGAGTATCTTTGTCTGCCCTATTTTCATACTTAGTCATTTTGTCTTTCATGACAGAAACTAAACATGACTCTGTTTCCATGATGACAACACAAAATGAGTCATGCATCCTTAGGAAGTCAACTTGCCAACAATCATCTTTATGGACCCTTTTATAGATGTTTACATTTTTCGTTGACCTTTTTTGCACATAGTTTACTTTTGGTCAACCATGGTCAACCCTTGACCGTTCATCTCGATATTTGTACTAGGTGCTCCCTACAGTCTGTGGACCCTAGGTTTTTTAGTTTCACATCTTTTTAAGATAGTTGACTTTTTGGTCAACTCTTGTTGACTTTTGGTCAACTATCTTAGTTTGCATGTAGTTTGAAGCCTATAGCTCAGGGAACCCTGTAGGATGGTTCTGAAAGACGTTCCTCCTTGTTTGACCTTTTTGATTATTGTTTCTCCTCTATAATGTTTCATGTGTACATGTTACCTTTGAGGTAGCTTAGTTAACCTCTTTAGTGTGCTATAAAAAAAATTTGATTGTATGTTTTTGCCCAATTTTGGGCATGAAATTTTGGTATCAGAGTCATGTTTAGCAACATTCGGAACCTAACCCACTACATTGTCACTAAAATTTGTCTTGCATGTGTAGGATGCAACCTGTCACTCATCAAGCCCATCAACAAGGACGTGGTAGGAAACCTAACCCTGTGGCTCATGTGGAGGTACGAATTGAGGTGGAGAATCATAGGAGGGATCAGATTCTACCTCCTAAACCACCTCTTGATCCTAATATAGTAGTACTATTGGCCTTTCAAAACTTGGTCAGGCTCATTTTAGACTACATGCCACTAGTTAATCAGTAGAGAGAGAGAAGTAGGAGCCTACCTCCTAAAATGGGAGAGAATCATGCTGATTAGGAAGAAGAGTCCATTGGAGTAACAAGGGTGTTGCCAGGGGAGGCTCCTAGAGGCTCGATAGAGCACCCCCTGATATTGGGAACCAGATCACAAAGCTTATGAGGCTCTAACCACCTCCCTTCTTAGGAGAAGCAAATGGGGAAGGAGCAGAGGCTTGGCTTTTAAGCCTTGCGAGGACTTTTGGGTTGTGGAATCATGGCAGAAACCTTAGGGTATGGTTTGGAATTCTTTTGTTTCAAGATGAAACATCCACTTGGTGGAGGCATGAGGAGTCCAAGGGACTCATAGAAATTAATACCCTTACTTGAGGAGATTTCCTCAAGCTTTTCAAAGGGCGTTATATCTTAGAGAAGTTTAGACAAGATCACATTGATGAGTTCCATGATCTCTTGCAATGGGGACTTACAGTAGCCTAGTATGAAGGAAAGTTTCTCGATCTCCTATCTTATGTTGAATACATGGGAGATGAGAAGCTGTAGGTGAACAAGTTTATCAAGGGATTAAATCCTGCAATTTCAGACATGGTACGCATGGTACCTTCAGGAGATTTGATGTTTACGGTGGATAGAGCCCTTGTGGTTGAAGAGATAGTCATAAGGCTATAAGACAATAGGGATAGGTCTCAGGATCATCACTCCTCATCCTAGGGGATATCAAAAACCCCCATGGAAGGGGAATCAGAGGAACTCTACAGGGTCATTCAAGAGCCTAGAGTAGCAGCAGCCACAATAGACTTAGTAGAGCCAGCGGCAGAGGCCACCTCAGATACAATAGGGCTCTAAGCCCAAGCAGTGGCAGTCACAAGGTCCTAGGAAGGACCAGAGACCCCAAGCACCATACACCCCTCCAGCATGGACTTAGTAGTCCTCTAGGGGTGGCTATAGTAGTTCATTTAGGACCACAGGGTCTCAATATTCTAGGCCTCCTAGTATTCAATTTCAATCACTTGGGCCATGTTACACTTTTGGTTCCATGGGGCACATAGATAGGGAGTTCCCACAGGGTGGTAGTCAGCGTGCAAAAGTTTCAAAAGTGATAGTTGGGGATAGGGGAAAATCCCACATGGTTTTTGTAGTGGTGGACAACTTCTAGGTAGAGCACCCGGCTATAGTTATTGAGGCCTCAAGTAAGATCAGAGGTAGTGATGTTAATATTCTTTTGATATAGGAGCCACTGACTCCTTTGTTTCTCCATCGGTTGTGGAGTGTTGCGGGCTAGTGGCAGCTAGACAAGAGGTTATATGGGAAGTAGAGTTAGCTTAAGGAGATAGAGTTTCTATAACCTCGATGGTTAAGGATTGTCCAATCCAGATTGGTGGTATTACCACCATAGCTGATCTTAGAGTTACTCCCCTTGGATCTTACGGTCTAGTTCTTGGCATGGATTGGCTAAGTGCCCGCAGAGCCAAGATAGATTGTCATAAGAAGAAGATTGAGTGTTTGGATGATGATGGTATAGGTACAGTGGTTACTAGATTCCATAGGCCTATATCCCTCCATTTAATTTCTACTATGCAGTTTAAGCGATGCATGCGGAGGGGATGCCAATTGTATGTCATCACCATTAGCGATAGGAAAGAAGAGGCAGAGAAGGAAACTTCTCTTGATGATTTCCCCATTCTTCAAGATTTTGCATATGTGTTTCTGTCAAAGCTACCTGGTATTCCTCCTCATAGGGAAGAAGACTTTCACATTGATATTGTACCAGGAGCAGAGCTAGTCTCCAGAGCACCTTATAGGATGACCACTAATGAGCTTAATGAGCTCAAGATATAGCTTGAGGAACTATTAGAGAAAGGACACATTTGTCTTAGTGTTTCTCCTTGGGGTGCACTATTTATCTTAGTGAAGAAGAAGGATGGGTCGCTTAGGTTATGAATGGATTACTGACAATTGAACAAAGTAACCATAAAGAATCAGTATCTGCATCCTAGGATCGATGACTTTTTTGATAAGCTATAGGGTGCCCAAGTATTCTCAAAGATATACCTCAAATCGGGTTACCATCAGTTGAGGATCATGGATAGTAATATTCACAAGACCGCATTCTACACTAGATATGGCCACTATGAATTCATGGTGGTTCCATTTAGTCTTACAAATGCTCGAGCTGTGTTCATGAGTCTTATGAACAGAGTATTTCATACCTTCCTTGACAAGTTTGTAGTTGTGTTTCTCAATTACATCTTGATATATTCCAAAGATGAGAAAGAGCATGAGGAACACTTGAGACATGTCTTGTAGTGTCTTAGGGACAATCAATTGTTGGAAGCTTGTCAAAGTGTGATTTCTTCAAAGCAGAGGTCAAGTATTTAGGCCATGTTATTTCAGGTGATGGGATCTCAGTAGACCCATCAAAGATTGATTCAATTATGGATTGGCCAACGTCTACCACTGTGACCAAGGTTAGGAGTTTCATGGGAGTATCTGGGTACTATAGATGGTTTTTTGAGGGTTTCTCTTAGGTGGCACACCCAATTACTTCTCTTTAGTGAAAGGGAAAGAGGTTTGAGTGGACTGAGAAGTGTGATAGGGATTTTCAGGAGCTCAAGAGAGCACTTACCAGTGCACCCATTCTAGTTGTGCTCGAGCCTTCAATAGACTTTATGGTTTGCACAGATGCTTCTTTGGATGGTTTAGGAGAAGTTCTTATGTAGGGTGGGTGAGCTATAGCCTACGAGTCTAGGAAAAAAAAGACTCATGAGATCAACTACCCTACCCATGACCTTGATCTTACAGTAGTGGTGCATGCTTTAGTCAGATGGAGACATTTCCTCTTAGGGAATTGGTTCGAACTTCATTCAAACCATCAGAGTCTTCAATACATCTTCACTCAGCCGAACCTTAATGCTAGGAAAAGGAGATGGATGGAGTTCTTATGTGAATATGATTTTTATGTCCATTACAACAAAGGGAAAGAGAATGTGGTTGCAGATGCCTTGATTAGTAGATGACACAAACTATCTTCTATGTCGACTAGCACAGATTTGAGAGATCACATTCTTAATTCATCACTTACATGAGGATGGGATGTATGTAGAAGTTTGTGAGTTGATATGATCTCAGAGGCCCCTTGAGGAAAAATTTTCAGAGTATACCTTGGAGTCCAATGGAATTTTGCATCATAGAGGATGTATCTATATACCTTCTTCTAGAGAATTTCATGAGTTTGTGATCCTTGAGGCTCATAGGGACCCTTATGTAGTGCAACCTAGAGTTAAGAAGATGTATGCCGATTTGAGATAGTTATATCATTGGCACGACATGAGATTGTAGATTGCAGAGATGGTAGCTAGATGCCTAGAGTGCCAGAGTGTGAAGGCAGAACACTTCCATCTAGGTGGTCTCCTTCAACCTCATGAGATAATAGTGTGGAAGTGGGACAACATATCTATGGATTTCATAGTAGGTCTTCCTATGTCTTCTTGCCGCCATGATGCCATCATGGTGACAGTCAAGAATTTGACTAATGTGGCTCACTTTTTACCCGTGCATACTACCTTTACTGCACCAACAGTGGTGCAAGTGTTCTTGCAAGATATTTTCAAACTTTGTGGCATACCTTGTAAGATCATCTCAGATAGAGATTCTCTCTTCACTTCATCCTTTTGGAGAGAACTTCAGGAAGCTATGGGCATTAGGCTCAACTTCAGTACAAATTATCATCCTGAGACTAATGGAAAGGCCGGAAGGGTCAATCAGGTCTTAGAGGAGATGCTTTGTATGTATATCATGGACCATCAGACCCGGTGGGAGGAATACCTACATCTACTAGATTTTTTGTACAAAAATGGGCACAAAACTTCCTTGGTGTGCCTCCCTACCAAGCCCTTTATGGTAGACCATGTAGGACCCCACTCAGCTGGGATAGGATCAAGGATAGAATTTCCATTGGTCCTAAGCTAGTCAGGGATATGGAACAACATGTGACCTTGATTAGGAAGCATCTAGTGGCAGCTTGAGATAGGTAGAAGAAGTATGCCAATGTGAAAAGGATTGATCAAGCCTATCTATTTGGAGATAGAGTCTTCTTGAGGGTGCGACCGCATAAGAGTCCAATTTGTTTTGGAAAGGTCTCTAAGATAGCACCTCATTTTGTTAAACCTTTTGAGATGCTTGAGAGGATAGGACCAATTGCTTACCATTTAGCATTGCCACCTAGCCTATCATGCATCCATGATGTGTTTCATATTTCAGTTTTGAGGAAGTATATATATGATGAGTCTCATGTGATAGATTGGGATGCTTTGCAGGTGGAGTCGGACGGGCAGCTGGCATTAGAGCCAATTCATATATTGGCTCGGCGGACTTTGGGTCTTCAAGACCAGGAGCTAGACTAGGTTAGGGTCTAGTGGGATTTCTATGGTGAGGTTACAACCTCTTGGGAGGATGCAACATAGATGAGATCACAGTACCCTAACCTCTTTGATGAACTATAGGAGGAAGTTCATTTCTAGACGGGGTGGATCTAAGACCTACATTAGACTGTCATAGTTTTACTATTTTGATATTCATGCTTTCAGTGATTTTATGCGTAGACATACTTTGACTATTGGAGACTCTTATGTATTTGAGGATCTGTTGAATCCTATGTTATATATTTTGTACCTGATTATGTAATCAGGGTACACTCAAGATACTACATGCTTTGATTCAGTTCAGTTTATGATGATGTCATATTTATGAGATTTAATGTGTAGAGGTAATTATGATGGAACTTGGTTTAGGAAACTGATGATATGCTTATTTAAGTTTCAAATGCAAATAAATTTTATGTACAATGAATTATTGATTTCATATTATGTTTTCATATCATGTTGTTTTGGACCTACTGATGTGTGCAATGAGTGTGTAGGGAAAGTTGACCATGGATCTAAATCGAGGACCCATTATTGGAACCTATGTGATATTCTGTGCATTCCAAGGTCCTGTTTATACAAAGAAACATGGACCTCGTTGTATCTATGTTTTATTCGTAAAGGTTTTCATGTGTGTATTTCAATAAGAAAATGTTAATGTAAAAAAAGTCATGTCATTTGTTTAAATTTATTGTGCCAAATTTGGAAATTGTTGCAATTTAATGTTGACATGGCTAGTAAAGCGAACCATGGTTAAGTATAGGGTTAAATAAGGTTACCTATGTGTAGTACTGAAGCTTACCCCAAGGTTATAATTTTCTAGATGGTCAACTTGACTTAGAAATCCTTGAGTTAACTTCAGGGGTAATTTAGGAGGGTCTTTTAAGCTCCTAGAAGGTAACTAGGGTCAGTTTTAACTACCCAACTTGGTACCCTAGGGGTTAGGGTTCATTTTCTATCATTAATGAGCCTCTAAACTCATTTATTACTCCTCTAAAGTGTCATTTTCAGATTTGAGCGAGTTTTGAAGAGGAGTGTAACCTTGGTTAACCTCTCTCTTCTTCCGAAGTTGCATTTAATTCCATTCATGGAGAATGAAGGCAAGTGGGAAGAAAGGGATGGTTAGGGTCACCTCACCTTTGAGTTAAGCCTCGATCTTGTTAGATGTTTTCCTATTTAGGGAAAGATTTAGGATAAGTTGAGTGTTCACCCACTCTCTAACCTTAGAGACAAATGTAGAATTGAAGGAGCTTTTGGAGAAGAATGGAGTCCTTTGTATATTTTGAGTTATTTTGAAGTTGAAATTTTGGTGATTTATTTTAAGGTGTTTTATTTTGTGTTGAATTTTGAATGGGGTTCTTCAAGGAACACTCACCCTTGGGAGGGTAGAGTAACCTTGAAGGGGGTAGTAGGAAATGATTCCAGTTTAGTGTAGATTCTCCCATGTGTGGAGAGAAAGACATGGGGTTTCATGATACCTATGATGCCAAGTAGGGCGTAATGGCACCTGGGGGGCATAAGGAGGTTATTTCATGACTGAATCTTATGTAGATGGTCATATCAGGTCCATGTGTGGCTTGTGTTTAATTTATGATACTTGGCTTTCTCCTAGTGTGAGGTCTACCACTGCCCCTATTTTAGGAAGGCCTCTTGGAGACCTTCCTCCTGTTCAACATTTTTTTGGGAAGTTTTCTTACTTATGGGTTTATGTAAGTGTTTTCTGTGAGTGGAGTTTTGTGTGTTTGTTACTCATTCCAATTTGGATCCTCAAGCTCGGGGGTGACCTTGTAAAGGTCTAGGTTGGGAGGTGAGCCTCCATAGTCAACCTCATCCAACAGGTACCTTCCAGACGTAAAAGATTGCAAATTTCCCTCTTGTAGAAGATGGGTACCACTGAAAAATCATCATTTATAACCATTGTAGTTTGAAGATTTAAGTATTTAAATGTTGGTATGAAGACCATAAGGAGATCATGTATTAATCTGTATCATTTTGAAACATGTTCATCTCTATTGTTTTATGTTGGAAACATGAATTTTGAGTAAGTTATGTAAACTATGTTATATCATATTGGAAGGAGGCTTATGAGAATTAACATGTAAACTAAATCTTATGAATAAAGGATAATACTCTTCGAATTTTATGTTTATGCACCATTGAACAAATAGGAAAGTCTTATTTTACTCCTTATCTTAAGTACTCCATTTTATGCTATACTAGTGTAAAACTAACTTTATATCAGCGATTTACCTAAATCTATTTTCTCAATTCCTCCTTGTAAATTTGGTAAATAGATGTTTCTTTATCAAAGTAGATGGGGATTAATATAAACTTTAGTGTTCTTAAGAGTTTATATTTTTTTTTTACCTTATGAAATTTAGAAAAAAAATTCTTCAAAATTGAATATGCTCAAATTAAAAAATTATCTCCACCAACGTCTTTAGAATAAATTATGGGTAAATATGATGCAATAAAAAAAAAATCTAAGTGTCCTCTGTTTGGATACAGATTTTTTTTTTTCACGAGTAAAATAATTAATCTTGTGTTTCTTGCTGTGTATATATATATATATATATATATATATATATATATATCCTTTGGGTTCCAGATTAAATAATATAATAATAATAAAAAAAAAGGGGATGCTTTGGCCTAAGTTTGTTTTGATAGTCGGGCGGGGAGGGCTGAAGCCCTTCCCCGACCATGTGATGGTGTTGTGCGCAAGACTCCCGGTCGCTGTGCAAGCACAATGGCGGGTGGGATGTCGGCTACGGCTGACCCACCCTTCCCACTGTGTTTGCACAGTGGGGCGGTGGTGCTGCTCCACACCGCCACTCTTGTTCTCCGCTCGACCCTCTGTCTACCAAGCGCCGCTCCCCTCCAACGTCTCGCGCCGCTGTTTGGCGGTACATAAAATTTCGCTACCGGTTTCTTCTGCTCCTTAGTGTTTGCCTCCACTGCGTTCTTCCTACGGTTTAAAAATTAAATGTTTTTTTCTGCCTCCCCTGCTTTAGCGTTTTAGGTTAGGGCTAGAATTTTTAATTCAGATTATATTTAAGGTAAGACATATGTAGAAATATTATTTGTAAATTATTTTTCTGTATCCTCTTAAGGCTAACTCGAATTTCATGGAAAGGAGGATTAGTTTTTATTTATATCGGTTTTCATTATTTGATCATGCTATCGAAATTTGAATTTGATGCTTAGGGTTAGGAGATTATAATATCTTTCTAAACCTAGATTTTTGTTGCAGTTAGATTAATTATTTTAGGATTTTAAGAAGTTAAAAAAGAAAAGATTATTAGGTTAGATGCTAGTTGATTATAATGTTTTAAATCTAATTTATTATTAATAAAATTAGATTTTATTAGATAAGATTTACATTAAATTAGATTTTAATTGCACTCAAATTTTCTTTATGGTAGACTAAATTTAAATTAATAGTTTAGATATTTAAATAAGGAAATTCTTTTAGACTATATTAGATTTAGTTTATAAAATTATGATTTAAATAATGTGATTATAATAGTCTTAAACTTGATTTAGATTTAATTGTAAAAATAAATTTGATTTGGTTATAGTAGGATTCTTTAGAATAAGTCATTTTTTAAATTAGATATAGTATTATTAGTTAAATTTTAAAGTTAAACCTTATAACTTCTAAAGGAAAGGGAAAGTGTTATTTATATATAGATACAATAAAATGTCATTTATTCTACTAAAATTATCCTTTTTATTTCTTAGACTCATTAACATCTTTTATCAATATGTGGGTTAAGACCTCTCCTTATTGTCTTAATGGACCCTTTTATAGATGTTTACGTTTTTGATTGACCTTTTTTGTGCATAGTTGACTTTTGGTCAATCCTGGTCAACCCTTCACCGTTTGTCTTGATATTCAAACCAGGTTCTCCCTATAGTCTATGGACCCTAGGTTTTTAGTTTCACGTATTTTAGAGATGGTTGACTTTTTGGTCAACTCTAGTTGACTTTTGGTCAATTGTCTCAATTTGTGTGTAGTTTGAAGCCTGTAGCTTAGTGAACCTTGTAGGATGGTTCTGAAAGCTATTCCTCCTTGTTTGACCTTTCTAATTGTTGTTTCTCCTCTACTTCGTTTCATGTGCACATGTTACCTTTGAGGTAGCTTAGTTAACTTCTTTAGTGTGCTATAAAAAAATTTGATTGTGTGTTTTTGCCCAACTTTTGGGCATGACAATTTTAATGTCATCGATATCAACTTGATATAATCTAATTGGTTATATACAAAGTGTCAATGACTTCATATAATCAGAGAGATAAATATTCTTCTATCAGTAATGCATAATAGATCAGCATTCACTAAGTGACAACAAACACCGACGGGCAATGAACCCCGACGGATAGAGAAACCTGAAAGTAAAAGTCACAGTGTTGCCCGAGCAAGAAACCCGACAAGCATTACCGATGAGCAGAATCACAAGCATTACCGATGAGTAGAATTTCACAGTGATGCCTGATAGATAGACAACCCCGATAGATAGACAAATCCGACGAAGAAGCCCATGGAGAATTGAAGTGTTGACTGAAGCTATCAAAGGTTTAAACACCGAAAAGAATTGAAGTTTAGAAATGACAAAATACTTAGCTAGAAAGAACTAGAGATAGAGTTAACTGGTTTTTAACATTATTTTCATTGACAATTTAAAGCTAGAGATAAGTTAAATATTTGAAGTTGTTTTATTCCATTTGTCAAGGAGAAATTGATGGAATAAAACTGAAGTAAATATTTAAAGCAAGATTGGCTAGAATTGCAGATCATGCAAAGAACAAGAAAATAAAGAACAGAGAAACAGTGATATCATGCCTATAAGGAGACAATCAAATTCATTATGAGTTAGGAGAGTGAATAGAGAAAAAAGATGCTAGAGAGAAACTGATGAAGAACAACTTCATACAGTCCTGATAAATCAAGTTGAGGAAAGAGCTAAAGATTTCTGCAGACACTGGGCAATAGAGAAGCACAACATCATCGAGAAGAAATAAGTGGAACAAAGGTATTGAAAAGACACATTGATCATAAAGGTATAATGAGCTTACAATAGATCTAAAAATCTGCAAAGTATAGTTATATATGTGAACAGATCATTTACTGTTTCATTTTAACGATTGATTCCAGAAGTCTCTTAATCAAGCAGGACTTAACAATCCTTTCTATATTGAGAAACATCCCAAGGAGTATCAAAAATTTTGATCATGAAGATAAGATGAGATTCCAAATACCATTTGACAAACTATAGAGGGTTTGGTCGTATAGGGTAGCATAGAGATGCCAGATATCAAGTGACAAACTATTCTATTTAAATCCTCTAACAAGGTCACACCTAACAATGTGTTTGTAACCTTTAACAGGGTTGTCTCTTCACTGAGCTCACTTCAAAAGAGTGAAAATTTTGGGTTATCGGTCCTAAAAGGTTTTTTCCTTAACAGGGTTTCCACGTTAAAAATCCATGTCTCAATGTGTTTATGAGTCATTACTTTAGTGTTTTGCATTACACATAACTAATTCTAGATTGATCGGTATACACTAAGCAATTTACTATTTTTGGTAATTGAAAGACTACTAATCATTAAACGATTTGAATAAGGTTTAGCAGTGAACTCCGAGTAGTAGTTTTTTTTAGGATTGTTTGAAGGCATTCATCTTGTAGGACTGGAGATAACTAGAGACTTAATATTATGGTACTAATTTTTTGGGTTGATTTATTGGAATATTTTTTAGGCCAGTGATTCACACCCCCCCCCCCCCTCTCAGNCCCCCCCCCCCCCCCTCTCAGTTATTTTAACATTAAATACTAAAATGGAAGATTCAAAATGATATGAAACCATTAGTATGAATCGTAAGCTAAAAATATGATAATTTTCAATTCACATGATCGTTTAAGAAAATGAAATGTTATCTAATTAGCTAAGAATGCATGGATTCATTTCTATAGCATAAGCCTAATGCAATAATGTAATATTTCCTGATTGTTTTGAGCTCAAAATTCACTCCTTTTATGGTGGATTGGTGTAGGAGAACCTAGGGTTGAAGCCCCCCATTTTGTTGTGAAAATTCCTCTTTTTATTGTTAGAGCGGTTTAGGAAATTTTAGGGTTATTTTGGAATGCATTACGGATGTTTGTGTTTGAGTTGTGTGGTTTTTGGTCAAGTGACCTTTGTAATGTTGTAAATGTGGGTCAGGAAGTCAACATGCTTAAAAAGACATTTTTGGGGTGTTTTGAGTCATAGGACATGGTTTATGACTTCATGAAATTCATTGATGGAGATAAAATCATGAAAAGGAAAAAATTGTAAAAAGTGCAAAATGTTGCTTGAGCAACATTTGCAACTTTTGAAAGTTGCTCGACAAATTTTCCCTAAAAGTTTCTTTGTGACCAAAATCAGTTTTGGGGAGGTTTGAGAAGTTTTCCTAAGAAGAAGAAGCCTCTTTAAGGAATTTCATGGCATTGTCCAAGGTTGGATGTTATTTTTGGTTACACTTTCAAGCAATATAAGTGCTGCAGAATACTTTAGTATCACAATTTGTGTTTTTCCATTAATGAGCATGGTGGATGGATTGATTTTGGTTCCTTTCCAATGTTATTAGGTTATGATAGTTTTTTTGCAGTTCTATGTGGAGTGGTGTAATTTTTAGTTTCCATTTCGAAGTTGTATGTAAATATTCCTCTTATTTTGTGTTCTTTGGACCAAACAGGGTTGTAAATAGAAAAATGGCTCCCTAGAGATTTCCAGCTATGGAAATCATTTGTACCTTGGAGGAATGAAGGAGGATTCATTGTACATAAGTTTTTTTTTGTTAATTCCACAAGTGGCGATGGTGATTTATGAGCTCTTTCCCTATGCGAGCTTGGCAATAGACTAGATAGGGAATTACATAAACAAAGAGTTTTATTTTGTAGGGTTAGATTGGATAGTGAGATCCAATGGTTTGGGAGTAGTCTTTGGCAGTTAGCAAGACCTTGAGAGAAGTGGTGAAGGCCGATAAATCAATTTAATCTAGTTTTGAGAAGATTTGCACCAAATGAACCTATTATCCCTACTTTTAAGGACATGGTCCCTAAGAGTATTAAGGTACTATATAGATGAATTGAGGACCCCTAACCCTAGAACTATTTTGAAGTTTCAAAAAGGTTAACTAGATTCAAGATTAGTTTGGGGACTTGTTTGCAAATTTTTAGAGTTATTCCAGTTTAGGAGCCTGGATAGGGCTACAAGAAACCACTAGCCCTATTCCTAGAATTGAGGAACTTGGTTGGTGAATGGATGGATTATGGATATAAACCATCAATGATGGATTCAATAGACATATTTTTGTGTGTTTACAACCCTACAAGACTCTAAGTGTGATTTTTATTGGTTTGGTGGAATCTACCCTAGTAGATTTAGTGAAACATGAATACACTATTGGTAGAGAGGTTCTTGAATTGAAGGGTAAGAGAACTAAGTGTTATGCCCTTAGATTAGGGTTTTTGAAGAAGCTCCATTAGGCCTAGATAATAATCCTAGAAGTGAGTCAAGCAGAATATATGAGAGAACACCGCTATCAGATTGGTATTAGAGCCTAAAGTTGGGGCTTGGAAAGGTGGTTGTTGTATTCACTCGAATCAGTGGGTTCCTAAAAAATGGTGACAAATGTAGAATTGGAAAAGAAGATGGAAGAACAGGAGGAGGAGAATAGAGTCCTTAGAGTAGAACTAACTTCCATCAGAGAAAATTTGGGAGAAATATAAACCAAGACATAATTTTTTATAGAAAAGGTCAAAGAAATAGAAGATAAGGGCAAGGAGTTGGCAGAAGATCATGTCCCTGAACCTGACCCTGTGCTACAAGAAGAACCTTTCTTGACATTATTGAAGGCCATGAGGGACAAGTCCTTAGAAGGGAGACCATTTTTTAGTGGAAAGATCAAAGAAGAAGTAGTCATGGAGTGGATAGAAGGGGTGGAGAATCACTTTGAGTGTGAAGGAGTTAGTGAGGCTCAAAGAGTCAAGGTGGCTAAATATAGAATGAGAGGCCCTTCCCACACATGGTGGAAATTTGTACAAGATGAGAGGATAAAAGAAGGAAAGAATCTAATTAAAATTTGGAAAGGTATGGTGGAAAAAATTAGAGAGACCTATCTACCAGATGACTATGAAGTACAATTATATAATAAAAGACAAAACCTAAGGTAAAAAGAGCTATAAGTTCCTCTATAGAGGAGTTCCACAAACTATGTCTAAGGTCACATGTGATGGAAGAAGAAATCCTAAAGGTGGCTAGGTATATAAATGGGTTGAGGTGGAACATACAAGAAGAGATAAGCCTCTTAAGCCCAAGGAAAGTTCATCAATGCTATCAACTTTCTCTCAAGGTAGAAGAGAAGCTCAGAAAGAAGCATGATTCAAGCAGTAGAGGTAGAGGCAGAGGAAGAGATGGTAGGGTAATAGAGGAGGATTTGGAGGAAGAAATTCAAAAATAAGAAACCAAGGTGAGTCCAAGCTCACTAAACAAAAGGGAGAAGAAACCAATAGCAGAGGTGGTTACAATAGAGGAAGGGGCCCTACCAAAAATTATAGGGGAAGATAAAGAGGTCAAGGAAGAGGATCTTACTTCTTTTCCATGAAATTTTACAATTAACATAAATTTGGGCATCCTGCATATAGGTGTCCTAAAAATAGTTCATCCTCCCTAGGTGGAAAAAATAGAATAAGTTATGTTCAAGAAGAGTCTTCTAGTAGCAAGACGATATAGGTGGCATTGGATTCAGAGGTAGGATAGAATCTTATGATCAAAAGGAAAATCATCAAAGAAACAACCTAAGAAGAGCCAAACCAAAGGAGGTATCTATTCAGAGTTAAGTGCAAGACCTTAGGTAAGGTTTGCAAAGTTATCATTGATTATGGATCTACTTATAAAAATATTTTTATTGAAGTAGTTGAGAAGATAAAGTTGAAAATAATCCCACATACTAACCCCTATAGGGTCACCTAGTTGAATATAAACCAACATGCATTAGTAAATGAGCAGGCCTGGGTAAATTTCACAATAGGGAGATATAAGGATAGAGTTTTGTGTGATGTATTTCCCATGGATTATTTTCATCTATTGTTGGGAAGATCCTAGCAGTTTTACAGACACGCTCTCCATGATGGAGCTAAAAACTCATACTCTTTCAAGAAAGATGGAGTCACTTCTAAGATTCGGTCAATCTTAGAAGAAGGGGAAGTGAAAATAGTAGGTCCTAATGTACTCTTAGTGGGAGAAAAGGAATTCTTGATTTCACTAGAGTAAGGTGAAGGAGTGGGATTTTCCTTAGTGTTGAAACCTTAGGGTGAAAAGGTAGACAAGAAGGTAGAAGTGCCCATAGAGGTACAAGAACTACTGAACCAATACAAGGAGATAGTTAGTGATAGACAACCAACTACCCTACCACCCAAGAGAGCCATAAGTCATCAAATTGATTTCATTCTTGGAGCCTCACTCCCTAACAAAGCTTCCTATAAGATGACCCCACAACATAATGAATAGATTGCAAAATAAATCAAAGAGATTCTTGACCAAGGCCTAATTAGGAAGAGAATAAGCCCTTGTGTAGTCCCCACTATTCTAGCCCCAAATAAATGTGGTAATTGGAGTTTGTGTATAGATTCTAGAGCCATTAATAAAATCACCATAAGGTATAGGTTCCCAATCCCAAGGATAGAAGACTTGATAGATTGTCTAGGAGGAGCCAAGTATTTTACCAAAAATGACCTTAAGAGTGGGTACCACCAAATCAGAGTCAAGGAGGGGGATGAGTGGAAAAAAATTTTTAAGACCACAAAAGCCCTATATCAGTGGTTAGTTATGCCCTTTGGGTTGTCTAATGCCCCTAGCACGTTTATGAGGTTAATGAATGAAGTGTTAAAGGACTTCATAGGTAAGTGGGTTGTGATGTACCTTGATGATATTTTTGTTTTTAGTAATACTAAGGAAGACCACCTTAAACATTTGCATATGGTTTTACAAACACTGTATGAGGAGAAGCTAACAATTAACTTGGATAAATGTGAGTTCATGAAACAAGATTTGGTGTACCTTGGTTTTGCTATATCACAAGGGAACTTGAAAATAGGTACTAGCAAGGTGGAAGAAATCATAAATTGGCCTACACCTAAATCTTCTATAGAGGTAGGGATATTCCATGGTTTGACACAATTTTATAGGAAGTTCATCAGACAGTTTAGTGAGATATGTGCACCATTCCTAGATACATTAAACGGAGGCATGGAGACTAAGTTTTAGTGGAATGAGAAAGCTAATAGGGGCTTTGAGACTTTGAGGAAAAATATAGCTACCCAACCAAATTTGGTACTTCCTATTTTTG
The DNA here is from genome assembly GCA_018584345.1 of Thuja plicata. NCBI lineage: Eukaryota > Viridiplantae > Streptophyta > Pinopsida > Cupressales > Cupressaceae > Thuja > Thuja plicata. The sequence continues at coordinate 307,129 of MU225968.1, read as the reverse complement.
AGAAGCTATTCACTGTTGAGCGTGATGCCAACAACACTGCTATAGGAGAAATCCTTAGTCAGAAAGACAAACTAGTGGCCTTCCATAGTGAAAAGTTAAGTGATGAAAAAAAGTACTCCTCATATGACTTAGAGTTGTATGTATTGGTTCAAGCCTTGAGAACATGGAGGCATTACCCCCCTCCTAAATAATTTGTATTATATACAGATAATGAGGATTTAAGATTCCTAAACTCACAAGAAAGGATAAGTCACAAGAACATGAAATGGGTAGAATACATTCAAGCCTACATATTTATAACCAGTCATAAGAAAAGGAAGAAAAAAAAGTGGCAGATTCTTTTAGCAGAAGATTGTTGATAGTCCAATAAATAAAACTAAGAATCACTGGTATAGACAGTTTCAAGGAGCTTTTCCTGGATGATGAAGACTTCTCAACTGCTTATAAGGTATGCAAAGAGTTTCAAAACCATTTTCACAGAGAGTATTCTGAATTTACTCTACAAGAAGGTCTATTGTTTAAGGGAGGACAACTTTGTGTTCCTAGAGGATCAATTAGAGAGAACCTAATCCAAGAGAAGCACAATGGATCACTCAGTGGATATTTTTGTGTTAATAAGACCATAGAATTCAGAGAGTTGACAGGGCTCGGGATATGTCTGTTAAGATTTCAATACACAATGTCAATTGGTTATGCACAAAGAAATAGTGCTATGTCTAGGTCATAATATAAATCCTATAGCATGTGATTATAAGGACATCTCAGGATCTTATATCACAACTAATGCTACCATGGGGCCTGATATCTTAAATCAAGATTTAGAGAGAGTTGACAGGGCTTAGGTTATGTCTGTTAAGATTTCATATATCTTAAAAATAGTGATGCACTTTCTGTAGAGTGTTTCTCTATGGTAAAATATGTATTATTTTCCACTAGATTAATTTACTAAAAATATACAATCAGATTCAGTTGCATCTTCTTCTGATATTTTATTGCATAATACTTTGTTCCCGAACACACCATTCCCACTACACAGAACATTTGGGGTGCACAACAAAAGATCAGTGTCAGACTATAAGATTTTACATATGGTGGACCAAATAATTATAGACTTAGCATCTAAAATTATATTTGCAACAGCCGAGGAGGAAGGAGTTAATCTTGTTGAACATGAGGTACCCATGAAACTTGTTGATCTGCAAGTTGGGCTTGGGTATTGTTAGCTCCAAATGACATCAATTCCTAAAAATAGGGTCACAATATCAAAATACAAGAATGAAATGCTACTTCAAGAAGAAGTTAAAATTTTAGATCTACTTGATGGCAAGGAGAGGGGGTAGGCTATAAAGAATACTCCATCCCTATGCCATTGGAATTATTACTTGAAGATGACTTGGTTGTGGATAATTGTATTATTCAGTAGGTACAGAAATTGATAAATGATTTGGGCCATGAAAGGATGGAAACACAATTTGATAAGGACGAGTTAGACAAAATTGAGGCATTCAAAAATCAGAGGTAGTGGGTCATGTGGGGTCATATGACCATAATCAGATTCTCTCAATAGCTCAGTCTCCAACACAATTGTTAGAAACACTGAGAGCGGGGGGGGTGAATCAGTGTTTATCTATTAATTATATTTCAGCCAATTAAACATATATCAAATGTGCATCCAAAGAAACATAACACAAGAACACATAACATATGATATGACTATGGAGAACCTTGATCAGAGGAAAACTCCGGTGGGGATTAGTACCCACAAATATTGTACTAGGTATAATGAACCTGTAAAAGTTCCTTTGCCCTGTTAGAAGCAGTCTTTACAATTTGAGTAAAATGACCTAGTTAAAGGTCTGACCCTGTTAGGAGTCTTTTACAAAACCCTATTAAAGGTATATGGCTCATTGCCTAGGCTTACTACCCAATAAGATGAAGGCTACAACCCTCTGAATGTTGATATGCACTATATCAAAAATGAACTGCTGTAATGACACTGTTGTCTCATCAGTTCCTTGTATGCACGAATGGTCTTACTCCTTTAAAGAGCTATATCATCTAGTGACTTCATTATACTGCTCCTCTATATCTTCCTCATGCATAATAATTTATGCTTGTAACATTACATTACATACTTATATGTTTACAACTGAATAGACGTGACCCAAAATACAACACTAGTCGGCCTTTAAACCAAAATACACAATGCTTCCTAACAAGTCGGCCTAAGAATGTTTACTAAAAAAATAATTACATTAATACAAACTTATAACTAAAGGTGCTTAGCCATTACATTACAAAATCATTCACGCTGATCAGAACTATAGTCAACTTCCATGCTCTGTTTCCTGGACTGCAGGTCTACTAATCTGCCTGTAACTTTTCCATACTAATGTTCCATACTCTACACATCTAGATCTAGCATGTATATACACCATAGAGTATATACCTAAGCACACATACTCTGGTGTGATCTCTAATATGTGCACTGACGTACTGATCTCTGTATGTGTCTGTCTGCCATGTTTTCACACTTAGTCATTTTTCCTTTTAAGACAGAACTTAAGTATGACTTTGTTGCCATGATTGACAACACAAAAATGAGTCATGCTTCCTCAAGAAGTCAACTTTCCAACACACAATGTCATCACCTACCCAAAACACCCAAGATGAGTGGTCAACAAAAAGGAACAAAGACGAAACTTGAAATAGCAGTATGAATTCAATATACAGTGGACAAAAAATTTGTTGTAAAAAAAATAGTGACAAGGAGAACAGGAAGTTCTCCTTGTCAGCAATGAAGATAAAATCTTGGAATGTCAGAGGTATAAATGCCTCTGACAAGAGACATAGGATTATGCATACTATTTATTCTATGCAAGTAGATATTTTCTTGTTATAAGAAACTAAAATTTCTCAAGACACTTATGGAAAGACAATTTCTAAATGGCCAAATTGGGCCTCAATGCATTCTTAAGGGGTGGGATCCTTAGGAGACTTGACAGTACTATGGAATTCTCAAACAATTCATGGACAACTTAAACAATAGGATAATAAGTGACAGTTGTTGAAGATGACATAATTTGACACCTCTATCACATTGATTAATGTTTCTCAACCTCAACATAGGAAAAACATAGGCTGTGGGAAGCCCTCACTCATTTTATTTAGCATCAAGATACTCATAATGTCATTCTAGGTGGATATTTTAATGCAATTCTTAATCAGTCAAAGAAATTAGGGGGAATCAACCCACCTATTAAAACCATACAAGACTTCTCTTACTTTGTTGACAACGATAGTCTTATGGACATCCATCCTAGTCAAGGCTCATTTACATGGACAAATAAGAGAGAAAGATTTGCATAAATAGTTGTTCACTTGGATAGATTCCTCTTATCACAAGAGAGGAAGCTCCAGAACTTGCATATTCAATCAGAAATTTTGTCTTTGCGAGGGTCTAGCCATTTTCCTATCTCACTTACTATCACTAAAATAGGAAATTTTGACAAGAGACAATGTCATTCATCTTTTAAATTTGAAAGAATGTGGCTTCAAAACCTGAAATTTATCCCTCTCTCAAGGAAATGGTGGATCAAATCTCCTGTCGTGAATGGTTCTAAAATGCATTAGTTTTCCATGAAGCTGAAACATATAAATGAACAAATAAAATAGTTGAATGAGAAAGTCTTTAAGAATATTTTTAAGAAAAAAGAAGTGGTCAAGCAGCAATTGTCTGATATTTATAGTCAAATAATTCAAAATGGTATGAACAATGATACCTACCACAAACAAAAAGACCTTCAACAAGACTGGGAAGAATTGTGTAACTTAGAGAAGAGGAATACTGGAGACAAAAATCATAAGAATTTAGGCTGCAAGAAGGGGATAAAAATATGAAATATTTTCATGCCTCAGCCAAATAGAAGAGAGCATCAAAACAATTATTTGAAATCAAGGAGACAGTCTCATGAAATTTTATAACTAATGCTCAACAAATTCGAGAGGAGGGAGTTAATTTTTTTAAGAACCTCTTTGGTCTAGTAACATCCCCTACACCCTTAGAGTCACAATTGAATGAGATTATGGGTGATATCCCCACAATGGTGTCACAAAAAGAGAATGACATGCTTATGGAACCTTTTACCATTGAATAATTATGCAATCTAGTATTTTCCTTCCCTCCAGATAAAGCACTTGGTCCAGACAGATTCATAGCTCTTTTTTTCCAAAGTTGTTGGGATGCTATTGGATGGGATTTACTAGCAGCTGTGGAGGAGCCAAGGAAAAATAAATGCATGCTCAAGTACTTCAATACTACTAATATAGAAATCATCACAAAAATAAAGGATCCAAAGAAATTTTCTGATTTTCATCCAATATCCCTTTGCAACATAACATATAAGATCATTACTAAAGCCATTTATTTCCGGATGCAACATATTATTCCTAACATTATCTCCCTTGAAGAAGGGGGTTTTGTCTCCGGTCGAGAAACCATGGAAGGGGATTTGGTGGCTCATGAGGTTCTTCATTCCATTAACACAAATGAGTCTTCCAATTTTGTTATAAAACTAGATATGATGAAAGCCTATGATAGATTTTGTTGGGTATTTCTTTTCCACATGGTGCATAAAATGGGATTTTCCAAGGGATGGTGCAAATGTATAAAAGCATGTATTTCAGGAGCTTGTTTCTCAGTAATTATTAATGGTAATTTAGAAAGGTTCTTATCTTCTACACAAGGGGTGTGACAAGGGGATCCTTTAACTCCATTATTATTCATTATCATGGCAGACGCCTTCAGTAGAACCATCAACAACAGAATCTGCTAGGAACTTGGCATGGAGCACAAATAGGAGGCACAAGTATCTCCATCACACATTCTGTTGGAAAGTGATCTATTTTGAATTATGTGATTCATTTTTTTTTTCATTTATGGCAACACATCTGGGTTGCTGATCGATTCCTATGAAGTTGAGTTTTTATCACTCTAAATCGACAAAGTATAGAAGTAGAGTTATAGAGGTATTTTGGGTATCGAAGATCAAGATTGATGAATTATGGAAACAGAGCTTAGAGGAAGATAGTATGAGGTATATGTGACCTCCACCTAAGATCTATTTTGTTTTTTTAATGTTTACAACAATTTAGAGATATTTAAAGACAGACAGACAACAATAGAACAATGATACATAGCAGTTGGACAAAATCGATGATTCAGAGAGTATGACGCAGACTCTTGGCAATAGGAGTTGGATTATGGTTGTTGATAACCTATACTTTGATTATTTAAGAGAGTTGAATTTGTATTTGATATTTTTTTTATTAAATGTATTTTTTATTGAGAGATGACTATGTAATATTTGATTAAGAGAGCCGACTTGGTTAAGAGATAAGATATATATACGCAAAACTTTTTGTTGAGCGAAGGTAATGATTGATGAGAGATATTTTGGATGGATAATATATTTTGAGGATATGCAAATGGAAGATCAGAGGATGATATAGATCATTGATGAGCTATGAATAGGAACTATCTAAGAATTAGAGATGCTTGTTTTGTTCATTACCGAAAACATTTTCTAATAGAATTACAATATTGTAAGAGTTGTTAGCTTAATTGGACCCTAACATGGTGTTGTATACCTTTAAAATGGTTGTAATTCCTTTAACAAGGAAATGTACTATGTAATATTCAGCTCCTAATAGGGCTAGGTCTCCTAACAGGGACCCTATACTTTAGTGCATGCTTGTGGGTACCATCCCCACTGTGGTTTTCCCTTGGCTAGGGTTTTCTCGACAAAAAAATTATGGTGTTATGAGTACTGTGTTATTTTCTTATGTTATTTTCATTTCTACAAGTATATGGTTAATGTTTAATTGGTTGAAAAGTTTTAATAAGTGTTGTAATACTGATTCACCCCCCTCTCAGTATTACCTAATCCTAACAATTGGTATCAGAGATTTTGGCCCTTGGAGAGAAAGTCTAATAGCTTAAGGGAGATCAGAATGGATTTGGATAGTTTGCAAGAAAAATTTGATGCTACACTAGAAGACCTTGATAAAGAAAAAGGAGAGAATGGAGAATTGAGATTCAACATGCGAAGAGATGAGAAATTTATAAAGAAACTTAGAGACCAGCTTGAACTTTCCATAAATCAGAGACAGGATCTTGTGGTTCAGATAAAAGAAGATTCAGAAAAAGACAATTCAGATCAGATGAAGCAACTTGAAGAAGAAAATGAAACTTTGAAACTTGAGAATGAAGCTATGAGTAAAGAGATTCAGTTAAAAAAGGATGCTAAGAAGAAGATTGAAGAAACTTTGAATAGTGCATTAGAAAAAATGAATAATGAGGCTAACAACTACAAGAGAAAGTATCTAGAATTGGAGAAATACAATTAGATCATAAAAGGTGAACTTGGTAAGGCAAAGAAACATTTAGAAACTTCACACCAGCAGTGATTTGATCAATTAAAAAAGAGATAGACATAAAGATAAAGGTGATATGACTGGTATTGGCTTCAATGAAGCTAAATGCTCAAAGAATTAGGAAGAGAAATCTAATGCAAAGATTGATGCTGGAAAACCTAGTATTGAAGAACCTAGAGAGCATATCAGACCTTTGAGAGGTAGATGCTTTGGTTGTAACAATTTTGGACACATGAAAAGAGACTGTAGAGGTAATGCCCCTTTTAAGATCTTTCCTGGCTATTGTTTTAATTGTAATGGATATGGGCACAAGAAAGAAAAATGCAGGAAACCTAATTAATCTAGATACAAAAAAGACAATGGAAGAGACCCTATAGTGAAACCTACATGCTAAAAATGTAGTAACATTGGACACATTGCTAAGTACTGTAAGCCACAAGTAAATTAGGAAAGAAGACCTCCTATATGTTACAAATGCAATAATCCAGGTCATATAGCAAAGTTTTGCAGGTATAATGGAGCAAACAATAGAAGAGTACCACCTCCTATGAATACACAGAATAATGGAAATGATATTGGTAAGAGTGTTGTAGATTTAAAGAGTGATTTTGATAGTTTTTTTAAGAAAGCAAAAGATAACAGTAGTGGTAAGATATGGAAGATCAAATAAACAGGTGAGACATTGGTTCAGAGAGAGACAATAGATTCTACTGGATCTTTGCATGATGGTAGCAAAGCAAAATCAAACTAATTGGCTGATCATGGCCTGAGGGGGAGCATTGGATAAAGACATCAGAATATATCCCACCTCGTAACTTTTAGATTGACCTCATGCGAGATTAGGTATGAACATGGCGGACACCATGGAGTATACAGTTAAGAGCGCAATATCAGCCGACACATATGTTTTAATCGCGAGATCTACAGTCGACTAGACAGTATTGGGTAAAGTGAAGTTTTATAACTTAACATTGTATAAATCACCATATGATGATCTATTTCCCTACCATTTAACTAAGAGAAACCTTAGGAGATCATAGAGAAGAGAGATTCAGTCTATCCTACATTTGCCTTGAGTGATCGATTGAAGCAAAAACTCAAAATTCAGCATGAAAGAGGTATTTACATCATCTAGCTTTGTATGCACCTGTTATTTATGATGTTGTAGATCAACCTAGGTATAAGTTCAAGAAACATTTGTTCAAATCTTGCTAAGAAGACCCTGAAGGAGAATTTTACCAGATACCCTACAGAGTTTTACACGTAGAAGATATTAGGGCTTACATTTATTGTAAGTATGATATACTAGGAACTAATGATATTTGTACTGAGATGGAGTATATGAATGATAAAGGAATTATGAGAGATGAGTACAAACATATTGATCAGTTTATAATTATGAAAATTTTGGATTTGTATGAATTCAACGAAGAAGAATGGTTCAAGATATTATTGAGCAAAGTACATGATCAATTTATTTGATTAGGAAAGCATCCAATGAAGATTTGTGGTGATTTGATTCATGATATTACTGTATTGGAAAATACAAGAATCATTCCTATTGCAAAAAAACATGTGAAGAAGCAAGTCAAAACCCTAACTCACTCTAAATGGGACAGGCGAGCAATGAATGTGAATGACATCTTTCAACAAGATCTGAGACTAATTTCTATTATACTTGGCTATAAATTCTACTACAATAGTAGACCTAATTCGGTATATGCAGGAGTTATCATGATGGCATGGAGAATGGTGAAAGAAAATGTAAAATATAACCTATGCGCAGTGTTATCACAGTAATTTCTGGAGAATGTAAAAATGGTAAAGAAATACAGATTGAAGACCTTTAGATTTGGCTCACTATTGGTACATATGTTTATCCACATTGAACACAAATTCCCAGGCATGCACCCTAGTGGTTGGAAAACAAGGATACCTACTGGTATTCAGATCACACAAAGCTACAGAAGACAGAACATAACATGGGTTGATGGTGAATTATTTGGAATGATCAAAATCCTTCAGAGATAGATGAAAAATAGATATAGGATATCTGATGACATAGTTGAGAAGTACAAGGATACAATCTATTTCATGGTTGAAACTGATTGTTTATGCTTTGAGGTAGTCACACCAAGGGAGAAATGGTGTTATCCTATGGGATATGAGGTAAGTTTAGAGGTACTTACTATGAAATTTGAACATGTTCTTGCATCTGAGATTAATACATTAGAAGAAAGATAGGGAACCTATGAGGATAAATCTACTAAGGTAAGAGAGGAACATACTAGAGGTTTGAGGAAAAGGAAAATTGATAACCTTGTGCATGAATGTGGTGTAAATGCATGACTAACAGAGGAAGAATTGAAAGAAGTGAAAAGGAAAATTGAAGAGTGAACTTGTGGATTGGAAAGTTCTAGTACTACAGCCCCTCCCACTCCTAAAGTAGTAATGGTAGATAGTCCACCACCTCTATCACAACGGACATCGAAAGATGAAAAGATTACTCCTAGAGTAAAAAATAGATCTAGTAGGAAGACATCACCTAAAGAAAAAAGTACTGTAAGAGAAGAGAAGAAAACTAAAACTGAGAAACACATATGGAAGCCTAACTTAAAGATGATTGAGAAGAGAGCTATTGAGCAGGGTAAGCTAGTTACAATAAACAAATACTAAGACAGGTATGGAGAGACAAATAAACTTAAGATTGAAGATATTGTGGTTAAACATTTACTTTTTTTCAAGAAGACTCTATTGGAAATTGAGGGTAGTGTACCTGAAGAACAATATGGGATATTGGAGACAAGGAAATAGTTAGCACAGATCGAGGATGAAACAATTAGAAATCATGAAATTGACAATATGCTACCTATTTTATCTTTACAAGAAAGGGACAAAATACTCAAAGAATTGAAACCTTTGCTGAGAACTAAGATTAGATTACTAAAAAAACATGGCAAGAAAATATGATGAAATCACTGAGGAGACTCAGAAAGCACTAGAGAAAATATTAATGAGCACTACTCCTGAGGAGACTCCACTTCCTAAAACCACTTTGCCTACAAACTTAGGAATGGGAGAAAGTTTGAAACCAGCTGAGGCAAGTGCTGAGAAGAGAAAAGTTAATACACAACCGGATTTCTATGTTTCTAGTGTACCTATAACACTTAACACCTCTAATGATGAGAAGGACCCATTTGCAGAAAGTATGGACAACACAATTGCTGAGGAAGCAAAGAAGAAAGAGGAAGAAGAGAAGAAGAAAAAATAGTGTAGTACAAGATGAAGGACAGAAAGAGCATGAAGAAAAATATGAAACTAAACTGAGGTAATCACATCTTCTATTTAATTTTTGGCAAGGAAAGACAATACAATATATGTTGATCTTGATTGCATGGATGAGGATGAGCTAGTAAAATTTTCTTTTACTGCACTTACTAAAGCCAAGGAGAGATAAAAAAAAAAAAAGTGACAAAAAGGCTAAGGTAATAACTAGAGCAATTGATACTGTGAACAAATTGCTTCCAGTACCTATTGTTTTCCAACATAGAGATGACATTAAAAACCTGAAAATAAAACTTGATGAATTTGATGGTTATTATGAGAGTTTGATAAAGATTGCAGAGGAGAAGGCATAAAAGAACTACCTAGAGAAGAAGCTATTCGAGGTTTGGAAGTCTATCTCATGGGACTTGAGAATTTTGAAAACTACTACTGCAAATGCTAAGAGTTGCATTGGACATGGAAGGAAGCTGTTCAGTTACTGCATGAATCCTAACAAGCATGTTAAGAACATTGAAGTCATTATTGCTAAGGACAGGGAAACTTTGAATAGTATGATGGACAGTTGTGAGACCTCTTCACAATCTGTAATAGATTTAGACAAGGAAGTAACAAGAATTTTGGAAAAACTAGATGTATTAGATAATGAGAAAGGGAGAGTACTGACTAGATTCAATTTGTTGGAGATTTTAATCACTCATAAGCTATCCATAATTGAAGCACACTTATCAAATTTGGAGAAGACTGTAGATTCATTGACTAACTCTATGCCTAAAGAGTTGAAAGAAGAAGAGACTGCATCATTTTTATTGAATGGACTAATTCATGTTAGTCAATTATTGCTTAAGTCATGGAGTACTAAACTGAAGATCTTGGAAGATTCCTTTCAAGATGTTCTAAAACTGGTGAGCAAGCACTAATTTTATTACTTTGTTTGCACCTTTTTCATTGTTGTCAAAGGGGGAGAAGAGAAGAGTAAAATGAATAAGGAGAAGGAGAAAATGTATAAGAGAAGAAAAGAGAAAAACAAAATAGAGAAAGAAGGAGAGACAGTTTTGTTTTGTTGGAACACTTAGTCATTTTTTTTGTTAAGTATTGCCATCAATGCCAAAGGAAGAGATTGTTGGAAAGTGATCTATTTTGCATGATATGATTCAATTTTTGGTTTTAATTTATGGAAACACATCTGGGTTACAGATCGATTCCTATGAAGTTGATTTTTGATGACTCTAAAATTGACTTAGTATAGAAGCAGAGTTACAAAGGTATTTTGGGTATCAAAGATAGAGATTGATGAATTATGGAAAGAGAGCTTAGAGGAAGATATTATGATGTATATGTGACCTCCACCTAAGATTGATTTTGTTTTTGTAATGTTTACAAAAAGTTAGAGAGATTTGAAGATAGACAGACAACAACAAAACAGTGATACCGAGCAATTGGACAAAAGCAAATATTCAGAGAGTATGACGTGGACTCTTGGAAATCGGAGTTGGATTATGGTTTTTGATAACCTATAATTCTATTATGTAAGAGCGCCAACTTTGCATTTGATATTTTTTTTATTAAATTTATTTTTTATTGAGAGCGGACTATGCAATATTTGGTTAAGAGAGCCGACTTGGTTAAGAGATAAGATATATATATGGAGAAATTTTTGTTGAGCGAAGATAATGATTGATGAGAGATATTTTGGATGGATAATATGTTTTGAGGAAATACGAGTGACAAAGTAGAGGATGACAGAGATCATTGATGAGCTATGAACAAGAACTATCTAAGCATTAGGGATGCTTGTTTTGTTCATTACTAAGAAAATTTTATAAAAAAATTACATTGTAAGAGCTGTAAGCTTAGTTGGCCCCTAATAGGGTGTTGTATACCTTTAACAAGGTTGTAATTCATTTAACAAGGAAATGTACTATGTAATATTCAGATCCTAATAGGGCTAGGTCTCCTAATAGGGACACTATACTTTAGTGCATGCTTGTGGGTACCATCCCCACCAGGGTTTTCCCTTGGCCAAGGTTTCCTCGACAAAAAAATTATGGTGTTATGAGTACTATGTGATTTTCTTATGTTATTTTCATTTCTACAAGTATATCATTAATGTTTAATTAGTTGAAAAGTTTTAATAAGTGTTGTAATACTTATTTACCCCCCTCTTAGTATTACCTAATCCTAACACATTTTTTATTTGTAGATGCCAATTTTCTATTTGTCTTATCACAAGTTAAAGAGGCTAGATAGATCAAGCATACTTTACAATTATATTCAACAGTCTCAGGTCAAAAAACTAATGCACAAAAGTCTAAGATTTACTTGTTTAACACGAATAAAGTAATATCTAATAGAATTGTTCATATTTTGGGATTCTCAGTGGACTTCTTACCATCCATGTACCTAGGAATACCTTTTATGGGGTCCAACAAAGTAAGATATTGGTCTTCAGTTCTCAAGCATATTAAGAGTAGAATTGTGGCTTGGAAAGATAGATGTTTATCAATCTCAGGTATAATCCTTCTTATTAACTCAATGCTTTCAACCATTCCAAATTATTATCTAGCAGTTCTCAAGGCTCCTTCATCAATCCTTCAACAAATTCAAAAATTGATTAGAGGTTTTCTATGGACGGGAAACATGAGTGAGGAGAAAAAATTTCCTCTTATCTCACTTCAAGATATGGCACATGTCCTAGCATTAGGGTGTTTATGTGTGCATGATTTAGCTTTAAGAAATGGAGCTTTTGGTGGCAAGCTAGTATGGAAAATGTACTCTAAACCTTAGAATAAATGGTGTCAAATTATTCCACAAAAATATTTGGATAAAAATGATCCTTCACGGGTATTATCAATTCTGGCTCCACCTAAAGGGTCAGCTATATGTGACTTTATGGTTTTCTCACGAGATATTGTTTTTAAGTATGTGACTTGGGAAGTAAACAATGGGGTCAAGGTTAAGTTTTGGAGAGACTCATGGAATGGTCAACCTCCTTTAATTTCAAATTAAAATACAAATGATATTATAAAAACTTCATAAAATCAATGTGGGATCCTTTTAATTCATTATATTTCAGTAGTCTACATATTTTTAGGAAAATTCATTTGGAAGGACCTGGATGAGTTACCATTGAGTGAGTAGGATAGGGAGATTTTTTTAGTTATACTATCTGATAGGAAAGTTTTCCTTTCAGGATGAGAGGATAAATTAATTTGGGCCCTAGAAAAGGATGGAAACTATTCAATCAACGAGGGATATAGAATTCTACAAAAAAATTAGGTCAGATAAGCATCCTTCCTGGGCATACTCTTTCTGTTGGAATCATATAGTTCTTCCAAAATCTGGTTGTTTTGCCTCACTTGCAATAAAACATAGATTTTTGACAAGTGACAGGATGGAGAGACTTCATATTGCACCACCATTTAAGTGTTTATTATGTGATGATTGCAATGAAACTATGGATCATTTATTCTTGACTTGTTCATTTGCACAAGAATGCTAGTTATTTGTCCTAAGAAATTTAAAGTTTAGCACCCCTCTTCCAAATAACATTTGGGATCTTTTCCAATCTTGGATGGTCCTATAATTGAATTCCTTATTCACTAACATTTGGATGTGTGCTCCAGCATTAGTGGTCTAGGCCATTTGGTGGGAAATAAATAAACACATCTTTAGGAGAGATTCTTTTCCTATTGTTGTGGTATTAGATGGCATTGAAAGATCAATATCAGAGGTGGTCAATGCTAGTTTGCATAAATGTAGGTTTAATCCAATCACTACCCCTTGGGATGGCATGGTCATTTATAAATGGAAAATACTTTTTGTCCCAATAGGGTGGGATATATCCAAGCATGGTTCAATTAAAGTTGTTCAATATGAAGTGCACTGGTTTCCCTTAACATCGAGTATTGTGAACTTCAATTTTGATGGGGATTCCAGAGGAAACCTAGGTGAATCGGGCTTGGGGGCATGTATTTGAGACTATCAAGGTGATGTACTTGCAATCCAAGCTTCTCCCCTTCCTGCAGGAGAAAACAATCTTGCAGAAGCTCGCGCTTTATTTGTTGGACTAATACTTTTCAAACAGGGTGGCTATAATTGACTACATGTTAAAGGAGACTCTATGGTCATCATTAACACTTGTATTAAATGCCAGTCACATTCATGATATCTTAATTATATTTTGAATCAAATTTGGATCCTATTAGATAAATACGAGGAAGTGTATCTATTGCACACACTCTGGGAAGGGAATAAAGTTGCAAATTTGCTGTCAAATTTGGGATGTGATGGGGTAGTGATTTCAGCATTAAATCCACTAAGTTTTATTTCATAGAATGATGAACTCCAAAATTTGATCGACACAGACAAAGTGGTATGAGGAAGGGAATCATATCTTGTAGTACATCCTTGACAGTTAGATAGAGATCGATTATGAAAGCCTATGTACATGTACAACTTGATGAGGTATGTGTGTATAACTTGTCACTCTTCGCACTCAACATCCATAGGGACATGTGGAGTCCTTCACATGCATTTGGGTGTCAATTGGGATATACATCTCTTCTACTTCACATGGATCATTTCAGTTAACATGCATAACACCACCCAATTTGACAAGCTACATAGTTCACATTTATTTGCAAAGATTGCACATAATCTAACTAATTAACTTGCCTTCCAAAATGTACATTTTATTCCTAATTTAAAATGTGCTCATCTCATATTGTGGTAATATGCCTGGAGATGTTGAGCTTTGCGAAAGTCTGTGTTAGATGTGATTCGTGCTCCAAGTTTCATAAAGAAATGCTGCCCAAAAACTACCGCATCTGGATTCTATCGAGGGTGGAAGAAAATGTACTACCATTGAAAATCAATGATGTTGTGCTGGATGAAGTATTTTTTGTTCATTCTTCCTCCATTTGATGGGCAGTTAAACAGGAAATTGGTGAAGAAAACCTCACACCAAATTCTAAACAATTTTTATTCCCTTCTCAACTAGTTTCAATTTTCTTGTTGAATATAATGGACTTGTTTCAATCGGCACAATTGCTTTAGATTTTATATTTTAAAGTCATTAGAAGGCACTTTTGGGATGAGCATAAGTTAAAGAAGGCTATGCAACACTATGATCTCTGGAATGGTCAAGCTTTAGTGGGGGGTTTATTCTCATGGGAACAAGTGTTGCAGAAGCACAATTTTATGGTCTCTTATGATGGGATAAAATGGTCCCTAGAGAAACAGAGTGCTAGGTACATGAAGAATTCATTAAAAGTAACCGCTCGTGCACTATGGTTGCAGTTGGAAGAAAAACTTAAAAAATCAATTTATGCACTGTTGGATTTGCTTGGTATGCCTAATACTCCAGTCATACCACAACCCACTTCTCTGACTCTATCAAAAAATTGGAATGTGGCTACTCTGAATGATGATTGGGATGTTTGGGGAGCAGGGAGATCACCTTCAACTTCACCTTCACTACAAAATCCACATATGGGCCAAGATCGAGGAGATACGGTTACACCTACTCAACCAAAACTACAAGACATGGCTGGGTCCAGTTGGGAAACAAAGGCACAAGTAGAACACAAAAGTGGATGGGAGACTACTTCTCTAGCTGACCGACCTAGTGGATGGAAATCGGGTTGGTCACCTCAGTTTAAGCCCAACCTTGTGCTCAATAAATCTATTGTGATGGAGGAGTGAATGATTGTTTTTGAGATGGGTACAAGATGTTGAACGCAGATCATTAATATATTAATTTTGAATTTTTCCATCGTCTACAAACTGATTTGGATCACAATACTCTTTTTTGGTGTGTAACAATATTATGTGATGTAATTGGTCAGATGTGTATTAGGTTGTGAATATTTCCTACTGCCAACTATATGCATTTTCCCCAAACTTTTGTGTATAGCATTGTCAATTTTAGTATTTGTTCTATTTAGATGTCTAAGGTTCTTGTTATTTTTAAATGTTGTATTGAGCAAGGATACCAAGTTTTCTTTCTATTTATTTCCCATTTGAGCTCTTGAACTAGTTTTCTATTATAAATAATATATTATGTGGCTTGCCAACTTTTTCCAAAAAAAAGACCATAGAATTGGTTCAAAGATATTATTACTAGCCCAAGATGAACCAAAACATTAAGAGGTATGTGGAAGCTTGTATTATCTATTAGAAGGTTAAGGGAACTTCATCAAATGCAAGGTTGTATCAACCCCTTCTAGTCCCAAATAGACTATGGGATTGCCTTAGTATGGATTTTGTGGTTGGACTCCCAAAAACAAAGCAAGGTTTGGACAATATATTTGTGATTGTGGACAAATTTAGCAAGATGGCTCATTTTGTGCCATGTAAAACCACTCATGATGCCTACTACATAGCCAATATTTTCTATAGGGAAGAAGTCAAGATCCATGGACTACCCTTGAATATTGTGTCAGATAGAGACAGCAAGTTGGACAATATATTTGTGATTGTGGACAAATTTAGCAAGATGGCTCATTTTGTGCCATGTAAAACCACTCATGATGCCTGCTACATAGCCAATATTTTCTATAGGGAAGAAGTCAGGATCCATGGACTACCCTTGAGTATTGTGTCAGATAGAGACAACAAGTTCATGAGTCACTTTTGGAAGACTTTGTGGTAGAATCTTGGCACCAACCTTTCTTTTGGTTCTGCATACCATCCTCAAATAGATGGGTAGATAAAGGTTATTAATAGGAGTTTGGGAAACCTCCTAAGGTGTCTCACTAAGGAGTATGGACAAACATGGGACCAAATCATTTCTCAATAAATTTTTTCTTATAATGACACCATAAACAGATCCACAAGTAAAAGTCCTTTTGAAGTGGTCTGTGGGATTCATCGAAGATGTATATGTCAACGTGGAGACCTAGGGAATAAGGAAATGAGAAGTGGTTATGCAGAGGACTTTTATTAGTCCATGAAGGAGATACATGACACATTTAAACAAGCACTTGTGGACAGTACCACCGAAACAAAGCTCAGAGTTGATGAGAGAAAGAAAGATGTTCAATTCGAGGTTGGTGATCTAGAAATGGTCCATTTGAATAAGGAAAGGTTGCAGAAAGGTGTTCCTAACAAGATCTAGATGAGAATAATAGGCCCTTGTGCCATCTTATCCAAATATGGGAATACTGCCTTTAAGGTGGAGTTGGCAGCAGATATAGGAATCTCTCCAGTGTTCAATGTTGCAGATTTGGTGTCATACAAAGGACTAGTTCCAAAAGGATATCAAAGACACTTTGAGGTTGCAAAGGATGTAGGAACATTGAAGTTACCAATCACACAAAGACCACAAGCAGAGAAAATCTTGAGCTCTTGGGTAGCTAAGAAGAAAAGGACTAGGGTGTACATGGAATATATTATCAAATGGAAAGAAAAAGAAGATTCAGAGGCTACATGGGTACTTGACACAAAGTTTCATAAGTTGGGAATAAATCCTAGCTTGATTCCTTCCAATGTGATTTTACTTCATTTTTTTTAGGGGAGAATTGTGTAGGAGCACCTAGGGTTGAATCCCTCCATTTTTTTGTGAAAATTCTTATTTTGATTGTTAGAGTGGTTTAGGAAAGTTTAGGGTTATTTTGGAATGCTTTAGGGATTTTTGTGTTTGAGTTGTGTGGTTTATGGTCTAAGTGATCTTTGTAATGTCCTAATGGAAAAAATGTGTGTTGGGAAGTTGAAATGCTTAAAAGAACATTTTTGGGGTGTTTTGAGTCATATGAAATGGTTTATAACTTCATGCAATCCATTCATGGAGATAAACTCAAGAAAAGGCAAAAAATGTAAAAAGTGCAAAATGTTGCTTGAGCAACATTTGTAACTTTTGAAAGTTGCTCGACAACTTTTCCCTAAAAGTTTCTTTGTGCCCAAAATCAATTTTGGGGGGGTTTGAGTAGTTTTCCTAGGAAGAAGAATCCTATAGAAGGACTTTCATGACATTGTTTAAGGTTGGCTGTTATTTTTTGTTACACTTTTCTTCCTCATCCATTTTCCATCCTTTCACACTTTCAAACTCTAAGCATCTTTCACGCCTTCGCATCTGAAATGTCAAAAACATCACCCAAAATCTAATTAAGCCTCCATTCTTCATTTTCAATTTTTCACAGCTTGATCTTATCTTCGGTGTCTACAAGTCTGAGTGGCCAAAAATGCCAAAAATATGACTCTAGATAATTATGAGCCACTGCTACTGATCTTTAGGGTTTTATTTTATGTTGTGTGCTTTCCTTTAATAGTTGTTTTTCAATAAAATATTGATTCTTGCATGTTTTCTTGTAGGAATTCCAAAAAGGATCGTTGTATATCCAATGAAGTACTTATTCAAAGGGTACCACGCACCTTCAAAAGTTGGAAACCACCACAGTGAGGTTACCGACACCGACATTGGAAATTTTAATTGGAATGAGTTCCTAGTCAAATGTGCCAAACCCAATAGGAGGTCATCTTACTACATTTCTCTAGTACTATCAAGTCTAGTGAACACTGTCACACACCCTATTTTAGTTTTATCCTAAGAATTGATCATGACCCTAGCACATCACTACATACCAAATGAGAGGGTGGTGAAAAATAGAGCAAGAGAATATTATCTTGGATCTCTAGCCAGATAAAATTGAGTATGTCTTCCATCTTCCAAAGGGCATATATAGTTATTATGACTTCTCAATCAACAAAGGCTTGGATTGGTTAAAGAAAAACACCCTAGAAGCATTTAACATAGTGAAAAAAGAATACCTGATCCAATCCCTCTCAAAGAGAAATCTTGAGAAGATATACATGAGGAGAGGATACTTGAAGGATGATATCCAGGCAGCTATCACCATGCTCAGAAGATTATATGAGCTACCCTATTCCATCCAACTTGAAAATTAGATGATCCTACTAATTGATAAGATCAAGGGGCGGAGGTCCAAGTTCAATTAGGCCACCATCTTGAGTGATAAACTAGATGGACAATTAATTTCAGTTAAGCACAATCCCAAATTCTACATGACATCATACATGGTGTATTTTTTAGCATCTAGGGTAGAGTACTGTTGTCACATAGGTTTGCACCCATGCTGAAAGCTTCTCTAGCAGCAACCTAGTGAAACATGGAATCAACCTCCAAGCTGTGGGACTTGAACTACGAGATTGAATCTCCGGAGAAGGCCGGCTTCCTCTGCTATCAGGATGCACCTAAAACTATCTCTTGCAAGGAAAAGGGAGAAGGAGATGCAGAAAACCAAATACCTGAAAGGGAAAGGGTGATACACCAAGATAGGGCCTACTTTCTCCTGCCTTAGAACTGCACTACACATTCATGTAACTCAACTGATACAACTTCTACCACGTGATCTTAGCAAAAATGTGAAGGTCAGAAAAAAAAAATCACTACAAGGGAAGAGAAAACTTCTCAATACAGTGATCTAAGTAAAAATAGACACAACACACCATGAACCAGAATCATCTTGATCAATAAAGGGTAAAACATCCACTCAGTTATTGATTGCAAAAGAGGATAAACATGAATTACATAAAATGAGGCACAAGGAAATTACAATAACAGCAAGCTGTCATAGAACCAGAAGAGAAGCAGATGGATGCAAGAAAAGATACAGGAGTAAAACACTACAAATATCAAAATCTTCCAACCCCTTACAAGATGAGCCTCGACTCATACTTATACAATTTTGAAGCCAACTGTAACCTTCTGCAATAACTCCCCGATCAAATCTTTTCTCCTGTTTAGCCATCACCTAGCCCCTGAAAGTCATCGCCCTCAAAATATCAACATAAATGTTCACCTGTAGAAGCGGCCATGTCACTCTAGAAGAGCCTCAAAAGTCTTTGGAATTCAATAACTGCTCTGTACATTCGAGTGACCTGTCGACTGAAAGCTCTGATCCTCTATGTATAAAATATCTGATTCTTGGAGATGAGAAAAAATCTCATCTTCTGTCCTTAAGAAAATCTGATCTTCCCCTGGAAATCCCTGCAAAAGGAACAAATTATCTCTGCCTTTGTCGCTTACTCGCAGCCTCTGAAAGTCTGTTTCTGTTTTATGCGCGAGTGCGCGATGAGCTCTTTACTCTGCATTGCCTTTTATGTGATCGCGCAGTTGCTAGCTGTATTTTCTTTTATCTTTATGTTTGGCGACTGAGCGACTATACTGCTCTTCCAGCTCGTCACAGACTTGCAAGGTTCTCATCCTTCAACTGCTCAACTACAGCGACTGAGCGACGAGCTGATATCTCCTTCGGTCGCTCGATCGCTGCCTCTTTATCCCTTTGAAAATTATCTGCGCGAGCGTGCGACGAGCCCAACTATCACCGTGGACAACCAGTCACACTCTGTCCTCCCTTGGTCCCTTTAAGTCAGCGAGTGTGCAACATGATCTGCTTCAGCTCGGTCGCACAGTCGCTACCTATTTTGTCTTTGCATCCATTGGCGAGCGACCGAGCAACGAGCTCCTATTCTTGCTCGTCGCGTAGTCGGGGGCTGCATTTCCTTTCTTAATTTTGATCAGCGAGTGCGTGACCACCTCCTCTCCAGCTCGTCGCGCACTCACTAGCTCATCTCCCAAATCAACATAAACATCGTGACTGCGCGATGAAGCACTGGAAAACTTGACCCGCTCAGTCGCAAGGCGAGGATGACCTGACTCAAACTAAGCGCAACTACGCGATGCATTACTTTTCAGCTCGTTGCGCAGTCGGGGGGAGAATGAACCTAAGCAAGAAAAGGCTGCGACTGAGCGACAAGCGTGATTGGTAGCTCGTCACGTAGTCGCACAACTTAAAATCTGAGCAAAAATTTAAAATGCGATTTGACATAAGGCAAGATTTGAAAAGGGCTGAGCCATTTTGGGCGGGAAAACACAGAAAAGGCCAAATTGCAAGAATGAGGAAATTTGGTCAACATTCTTGGCGACCTTTGCGGGATGTCAGCCTGCTAGACATTAGAGCAGATGCCTGAGAAATCCATTGGGCATGGAGCCACTCTGAAACCCTCTCTGCAAAACAAGTCAAAACTTCTGCAACCAGAGTTGCCTGTGCACGGGCACTTATTCAAACAGAAAGCAGGAAGAAAAGCACCAATATTCACAGATATTTACAATATTTACAGAAATGAAACCTTCCATGAGAACCTAGAAACAAGGCTTAAGATGGAAGCCATTGACAGGGATGAGTAAGACCT